>JANAVB010016800.1:5058050-5281794 GCA_029216955.1 Iris pallida | reverse complement strand
TTATAGATATATATTATATGAAATAGAAAAAGAAATAGAAAACCAAAAGAATAAAAGCAGTACGAATCCCAGCCCAACCAAAACATTCTCGTCCCAAAGTAAGGAAGCACCCCATAGCAGCCCAGTCGGGCCAGGCCGCATGCCTGCACACGAACCCGACCCCCCTTGGCTCTGTTCGGCCAAAACAGAGTAGTTATATAATGGAGCAAAGAGAGTAGCCGAAGGAAACGCTCAAAAATACTAAACCCTAGCCGTACCGCGACCAGCCACCATGGGCGACCGCTCCCTGACCTTCGCGCACTGCCATGAGCCACCATCGACCACCGCCGGCCGGCCAGCAACAGCAGGCGCGCTGCGGTGGCCCGAGAGCAGGACAGTGACAGTTGCGAACCCAAATTCGTGATCGAGATTCACACTCGTTGCTCGATCATTTTTCAAGATATTTCTTCAGGTATGATCCCGATATATGCCTTCCAATCCCTTCAGTTGGTTTTTTTTAAACGAATTATATTGTCCAAAAAATCGACACGAACATCACCCAAAAACTGTTCTTAAACAGGACATATAAATCAGTCCCAACCCCAAATTGGAAGGCAGATTTCTGCCAAGCCGTAGCAATATTTAGAAATCTACTTGAACACAGTCCTAGACAACCTATAGGGCACTGAAACCCAGTTTACGGGAATCGAAATCATCGACTATGTGTCGAGAAATCGAATCCCGAAGTTGACCATAAAACTATTTTTAAAATATTAAAAAAACTAGAAAAAACTTTGATACGACATGCGTCCCGCCAAACCGGGCGACGTGGTCACGAACTGAAAGCATCGAATGGTGCGTATCGACTTCATGGATGTGTGGACTTTGACGGAATTCAAATTGGTTGCGTGTGCACGACCAATTTGATACGTATCCGTCGAAATTCACCGTATCGGCCACTTTGCACAAGCTGCAATTACTTTGTGCATGTTCGTCAGATCGAGACGAAACTTCTGCCAACAGGACCGTAACATTTTTTTGAGCCTGTATACCAAATTTGGTCCGATTCTGAGACAGTTGATCGGATCATCGTTTTGCGGGCCCCACGGTCCGATTCAACGGGCGATTTTGTGCACGCCCACCGGAATCCACAATTGGACATACCATCGGATTCTTATCCTTAAAACGAATCCGTAGATATATAGTTTGATAACTTTAGAGACCATTGACCCTGGCACAATTTTTGGTGCAAAACGGGTCCAATGGCAGACATCGTTTTGGCCCAAAATTACCATTTTGCTCCTGTGTCCAGAATTGGACTTAAGGACAGGCAATCCTATCTAATTTGACTATTCTGCGAATGTTAGCAATGTCTGTTTCAGGTTTCGGAGACAGTTGTGATAATTTAGACTTTATGGCTTAGCAGTTGACTATATTCTGTTGGATCTGCGTGCAAACTCCAGGCAAGATACCTTGTCTCCCTCTACAGTTTATTTTCATGCTTAGAGTTCATCTATTTTAGTATGTTATCTTTAGTTACCTTAGTTGCTATAGATTTATATGATACCATGTTTACTAGTTTATTGTCTTGCTTGTATATCAGTATTTCCTGACTTGATAGCGTAGTTACACTAAGCTTGTCCACATTATGGTTAATGCTAGAGTTGCCCTTACCTGTGTCATGAATGAGTTGTACCGTGCCGTCACCTGTACCTTGACTGAGTCGTGTCTACAAGTATGTGTAATTGAACTGCTATTCTGGTATCGTTTTCCACAACCTGCGAGTCCACAATCAGGGGCGAGGGTTGACCGTTTGCACATGCGAGTCCACATTCGGGACGAGGGTGTTTTTCTTGATCTGTTTGCACCTACAAATCCATACTCGGGCGAGGGTGTTTTTCGTGAACTAACCTGCGAGTCCACACTCGGGGCGAGGGTTAGTGATTAGTTCAAACCTGCGAGTCCACACTCGGGGCGAGGGTTTGGTATTCCATTGATCTCTTATTTTTCCAGCAATTCATTTATGCATAGTTGACCCCGTATCCGTGTTCATAGTTACCTATCAGTAGCCACATGTCAGTCTCATATCTAGTTCATATTTATACCATGTTTATATCATTGCATGATTAAACTGTTAGATAGGCATGTTTTTATGTATCTTGCTATATCCCCTGAGGACCTGATGATCTCTTCAGGTAGCTGATTGCGTGGAGTAAGTTAGCGGATCATGATGGTAGTAATTATACCTGCAGGAATACAGATATTTGCTTGTGATATTTCTTTATTATCCTTTCGTGCTTTATATTCCATACCATGATATATTCTGCTTATTTTATAGACTCATATCATTCTTGGAGTCTAATCGAACAATATGCTAATGGGCTGCAGACCATGACCCATAATTATTCATTCATATTTTATATTCTTATTATGGATTGAGATATAGATTACATTGCCATAATTTGGCAGTATACCATAGCCTTGACAGCGTTTACGAATTCGAGTCGGGCTGGAGTCCGCTCGATACGTAGCTGGCTTGCTCACGAGCTCGCGTTCGAAAAGCGGGTACGGGTCGTGACAATTTCCTATCCTTGATCACCCGGAGCATGGCAAGTACATTCTATAGTTTTGTTCATATATATCATGTGCTTCCTTGTGACACATTGAGACACGATGCTTGTACCCTTGTACTTTCATATCTTGTATTTACTTGTGGTCGGGGAGGAGAAATACACTAGCTATGTGACCAAACCCATGTTCTGATATTCATGTAGATAGCTTAGGACTCGCACTGTGGACGCAGGCCCTAAGTTGTACCCTTATTCCTGTGCTCGTGTGCTTATTCCTATACTTACCCCAGTCGGTCACATAGGCTAGTTGTATTTTAAATATTGTGCACATGTCATGTCTTGTACTTCAGGTTCATGGTTTACATTCTTGTACTTTATTTCCTGTACTTTACATTCATATACTTTCTTGTTCTTTCCTGTGCTTTATATGTTCTCTTGTACATTTTTTATAGCATGATGTTCTTGTTCATTACCTAGGATTGTACTTTGCTCCGCTTCTGACTAGATATATTGTAGGTGTACTTGTAGGATACTATTCTACCTTATGGGCTAGAGCCCGGGATCTTAGCTGAGCAGGATGGAGACATGACTTAGCTAGAGGCTTCAGGTTTAGACTGTTTAGCTTTAATCCTAGATATTATTTTTTAGAGTTCATAGCGTATTTCATTCCTGTTGACTCTAGTACCTTTACGTTATATGGGCTTGTGGATTATGGTGATCTTTCTGGGATTATTTATAGATGCTGTGATTTGTAGTTATTCATATTGACTTGTTAGTTTCCCTAGCTTGGTACAGCTTACTACGTTGAGTCTTCCAACGTAGGCTGGGTGTGTCCGACTCGTGTCCGATTATTCGGGAGCGGGTCGTGACACCTTCACTCTGAATAATGCCTTGTATGTATTCCAATATAAGACCTTGACTGTAAACTTGGCCCCATTTGCTTCTGAATATCCTTTGCCTTCTATGAACTATAGTGTGCCTTAATGTCATCTTCCAACACTTCAGAGATCAAATTGCTATTAGCCATTTTGTTCTGCAACTTTGAGGTGTGCTTGCAAGTATGTTCTTCATTAAGTTATCTAAGTGTACAAGTTGTCTTATCTTGTGAGATCCTGACCCAGCACATCCATGAACAAGTCTTTTCTTGACATACACCCCATATCCTCTTCCCTTCATTCTTGACATATTTAATTTCAAACCTCTTCTTTCTGGCATATGACCTTAAATATCTTTTGCACTCACTGGGATTCATCCATTGCTGGCCTAGTGAGAGATCATTCACCTCAGGAACTCGGTATTCCTCCTCACCCATCTCACCATCAGTGTACAAATTATCAAGTTCAGCCCTAGCTTGTTCAGAATCAGTTAAGTAACAGCTATATGGTATTCTTCTTCATCATCAAGTTTATCAATTGCAACTGTTCTTCTTCTTTGCATCTCTTCCCTCTGGAACTTAGTTTCTTTCCCCCATTCTTCCACATCTACTTCTGGAATGTCAACATTTTTTTACATTATTTTATCATCACTACTTGATGGTACACAATCCTCTTCACCATATGTTTCTTCTTCTTCAACCTTTACTCCTTCCTCACCCTGTCTGTCTACTCCTTCCTCACCATGTGTGCCAAATTCTTCCTCACCCTGGGGTTCATCTCCATAAAGTTGTGTCTCAGTCTATGTGTCATATTCTTCCTCACCCTCTGTTGGTGTAGGAGATACTTGGTCAGACCCTCCAGCAGTGAAGACCCTTGATGGCATTTGATCCAACTGCTCCTCAGAAAGGTCCATATTACTGTCACTAGGTAGTGGATCTAACTGCTCCTTATGAAGACCATTGACATGTTTTCTAACTAGTTTGTGGGCTACTTTCTTAATCCTCCCAGTTTTTCTACGTGTTAGTGACTCAGTAGGTTGTTGCTCTTAACTTGCAGGGTTGCCAAATTCTTCTAAGAATATGTGTATCTCCCTTTTCTTGTCAGGTAGTTGTTTACTAAACATGTCCAACAACCTAGCATCAGTGAGGAGCTCTACTGTTTTCCCATTCTTTAAGTCATCAATCCAGTAGTACTTATAAACTCCCTCCAAATGGTAACCTTGAACTGTATAAGGTAAATCCAACAGACTTATAAAGTCTGGATCCACTTCAATAGCAACTGAACTACCCTTAAAATGGACCCTAAGAATGTACTTCATGTATAACATTACAAATACACATAATAATAGAATACAATAGCAACTGAACTACCCTTAAAATAGCCTACAATAGCATACAATAGCATGCAATACAAATACACATAATAATAGCATATAATAGCACCATTGACCTGTATAAATTATAAAGTCTGGAATAGATACAATAGCCCAGTGAGAATACACATATAAATGAACCCTACTAGCAACTGAACTACCCTTAAATTGAACCCTAATTTCACATATAACAATACAAATACACATATAATAGCATACAAATACACATATAATAGCCCAGTGAGAATTCAATTTAGAGCACAATATCTAAACCCTAATTTCATGCCAATAGATATGCCCATAGTCTTATAATCAATCATAATTTCATGCCACTATCTGAACCCTAATTTCAGAACAAAGCTCGTGCCCTAATTTTATATATTCAACCCTAATTTCATGCCACTATTGGAACCAAAAAAATTCTAGTATACAATTTTAGGGAAAACCCTAAAAACAAAACCTAAAAATGATTAAATTCATATATTAAAGGGAAACTAAAAAATTTTAGTGTACAATTTAGGGAAAACCCTAAAAACGATTACTTTCATACATTAAAGGGAAACCAAAAAATTTCAGTGTACAATTTAGGAAAAATCCTAAATGATTAATTGCATACATTATAGGGAAAACAAATAATTTTATACCTGGGTGTTTGGTTTGCCATGGAATCTCGAGAATGCTTCGACTTACATAAATCTAAACGAAAGGAAAAAGATCGATAGTTGAGCGTGGATCAAAAATTCATATACAAATGAGAGAAGAGAGAGGGCAGTTTTATACCTTGGTGATTTCTAGGCCGTCGGAGTACGGTGACGATGGGAATTTCGACGAGAGAGAAGAGGGAGTGGAAGAGAAAGGGCGGTTTCGAATTATGTAGGGAAGAGAGAGGGTCGTTTAGATAAGAGAGGGTAGTTTAGGGTTTTCCAACTTTAAGTTTACTGCTCTGAACACGTGAGGGGCAGTTTGGTCAAAAATTACACCTTAAAGCGGTCAACTGTTAGTCTTGGACGGATTATGTGTAAAGTGGGGGGTGTTATAGATTTATGTAAAGTGGTGGGGTGTACCTTAAATAAGGGTAAAGAAAGTGGAGTGCCACTCTAAATTTCTCAAATGTTAATTATGGGCTTTGGTCCTACATGTTTCAATTTAGGATTAGAAGCGTAAATATATTATTATAGTATTTTTAGCTATTTTCCAAATACAGATTTGACCTAAAGTTGTATTTTGACAAAATTAGGATTTTGATTTTGGGTCTAAAATGTTTTTCTATATTTATCTAAATATTTTGACAAATAAGATATATTTTTCCAGTATTTTGAATATTTCCTAAAGTTATATATATTTATTATTTACATGAATTCCTTCGATCATCAACTTGACCATGACTAATTGTGCTTTCCTGTCTTCTTGCTAATTTCATATTTCTTTATATCAACCTAGGCTAATTGGACTGTTCTGGACTCAACGGAATGGTCTGTTCCATCATCTAGGATCATCTTGCATAGTTTTGCTATCTGAACACACTATATGCCAATATGATCGAGTCACACAACAACTGCAACTTAACTCGAGGCAAGCACACTATTGCTTTATGTTCTTAGTATATTATAATGTTATTCATCATTGTGTTTCCATTTGATATTCAGTTGAAACACGACTGTGACACGATCGACTTGTTGTATCATTGCTTGTTATTATTGTTTAGTGAGTCGGGAGGGGAATGCTCGATATGTACGTGAACAAATCCAAATTATTATTATTATGGATAACTAAGTCATATACATCACGTGTGGGTTAATCGTACCTTTTGTTGTGGATAGCCATCTATATGATGTGCCATATTAGCCCAGTCGTTCACATGTCGAAAGATATTTCACACACACTGTCTTTTAGTCTTACTTGTTCATATTCATTGTCCAGTTGTCTTGTTTATACATGTTCTTGCCAGTGTTTTCTTGTACATGTTTACTGTTTATAGTTCATATTTAGGTTTCCTTTATTGTTATATTGCATCTCTATTTATCTAGCTTTATTTTGTGTTGAGTTATATTATTGCAATAGGGTTGTACTTTTCTCCTTTCTTGACGTGATACGTTGAAGGTGACTTGCTATTTTGCACCATGGACCTTTCTGGGGAGGTAGAGTCATTTCGAAATAGACTTTAGATAGAGTAGATAGTTCTAGGATTTAAATATTTAGCAGATTTGTTCCCGAATATTATTTTGATGTATTATTGGATTTGAAGGTTAACTAAATAGTTATTGTGAATGAGAAAATAGATAATTTTGTGATCAATTTTTTTTTGGTTTTGAGATTTATATTAAGGTCTAGACAGCGTACTACCGTCGATGTTGCGACGTAGGCTGGACTTGGATACGTACTCGTATCCCGAAAAGTGGATGCGGGTCATGACAAAAATTGTATGAAATTGAATTCTCTACCACATGAAACAATTAGTTTTCGAAAATAACAATTTTTTATAGATCATTTCCTTGAAAACCCTAAAATCCTAGTTTTAGGAACTTAGATCTATACGAAAATAGCCATCAAAATCGAAAATACCGCGTACTAAACATATAGAGAATGTAAAGGTGCATGATATACACTAAAAATATTTATTAAAAATCAAAGAAGTAACAAATAATGGTTTCTCTGTTGGGCAAGATGTACTTGTCTAAGTTAGTTGAGGAAAATGAATGAGAGTTAATAAATGAGGAGAGAGAAAGGCGAGGGCTTAATTTATAGTGGGGAAAAAGATCTTTGCCCTTGAATGAGCCAAGTCACCAATCCAAGCCACCCAAGAAAACCAAAGGTCTAATGGTCCAAGGGTGAACTGGGTTATGAATCCATTCTATATACAAGTCCTACTACGGGTCTATGGCAATTGCCAATGGTTATTCTACAAATCGAGGGTGGTCTTACATATGAAATAAATTAAATGCTCAAAACTAGAAACCAAAAATACGAAACATAATTTAAAGCTCGATTTATGAGAAAATTTTAAATACTGAAGATTCAAAAAATACAAAATTCGGGAACGAACGTGACAACTCTACCCTCCTTAGAAAAATTTTGTCCTCAGAATTTTACTAAAGCTAGTCGAGCTGGACAATCATACTAAAAATCTCCAGAAATCACAAATCCAGGGTGGTCTTACATATGAGATACATTGACAGATAGATGTTATGGAAACATAATTAAGTAAACTGCAGAAAAATTAAATAAATACATACCTATAATATAAGGAGAGGAAGGAAAATAAGGTATACGAATAAATATATCTCTATGTCAGCTAAGCAGGAATCGTCATAGCTGGCCTACGCTGAAACACAAGTGGATAAGGGTCAAGTCTCAAATCAAATCGGTATCAATGACTTGGTCAAAAGCATGACTCTGATCCAGGACATACCTTTGTAGTCTATACACATGATAACTATCACATATAATGTGTGACGGAGGCAAAAGAGTGGGATGATAAACTCGCCTTCACTCGCCGAATAAATCGAGGAAACCTTTGCACTCTGAACATAAGGGAAATACAAGGTTGTTGACAAGAACCCAATATAAGATAAACTGAAGGAGGCTCAAAATCTCACCCAAAATTTGACCTCCCTCAGCCAAAAGCTACTCTAAGATACCAAACTCTCCACGCTCATACCTCGGGGCTGCTGCTCTGGCCCTTTATTGATTCTGCCTGACTTGTTGGACCTTGGCATACTACATCGAACTCTAACGCTGGAACTGCTGATACTGTATCGAAAGGGGTTGTTGAGCAAGGGATCGTTGAGCGAGGTGTCATACTACTTCTGTTGATCCTTGCTGGGTCTCGATCACTAACCAAGGTGGGGCTGAAGGTTATCGGACTGAAGAAGACTCAGGATGCAAGATTAGGCAAGAACCAATCACATGGTTAGATGCCCCGCACTTGAGACACTGGCCATCGGCCCTGCAGTGAGCCCTGACTTGTCGCAGTAATCACATCTTGCTGATACTGACTATATCAAAGACTTCTCTGAGGCTATCATCAGGGCTGAAGAAACAGGCTGGCGAGGAGCTCGAGGTTCTGGAGTTATGACTGCTGGGACTGGGACTGGGGCTGATGACTGAATATTAATGCTACTCATGGCGGTATGGGACCTCTTCTGACCTCCAATCTTACTACTAATCTCTGGCTGGTAATCTCTAGGGACCTGGCTGCCCTGAGCAATGAATCAAAGGTGGTATAGTAATAGCCAACCATAAGCTGCTGAAGATCCAAATGCAAGCCTTGATTGAACCACTGGGTTGTCTTCGTCTGAAGCTACCATGTGGAGAGAAAATCGACTAAGCCGATAAAACTCTACTAATACTAGTCCACCGATCTCGTTTGCGGACGAAGGTTGATGAACTGCTGCTAAAGTTGAAACTTGGTTGTGGAATAAAAATACTTCACCTAGAAGCGCTCTTTGAAACTCTTCCAGTTAATGGGCTTCAGAAGTGCTATTTTTTGTACTGCCCACCAATCTCGGGCAAGATTCATCAACTGCAGCTTCACAACAGCTACCTTCTTATCTATTAGGGTCTTAGCGGTATCTAGGATAGCCTCGATATCCTGGAGCCAAGAATCGACAGAAACCGTATCCTCCGTGCTAAGGAACTGAGCTGGTCGTAGGGATTGAAGTTAGTTGCGATATGGTTGGAGCGCACGTTGTTCCCTAGAGCTACTCTAATTCATTGTATAGAGTAGTATTGGTCTTGTCCCGGTCCTACTAAAATTGCTGGAAGAGCTGGGTCACCTGTTGTTGGGTATGAAGTTGTTGATGTTGTTGTTGTTGTTGTTGTTGTGTCGTCATTATGGCTCTAATCAACTCCAGTATGACTTGTGGGCCTAACTGCTCTGGTGGTAATGGAGGAGCAGGGGGTATTGGCTGAGCTGGCAGGACTGGCGGAGCTAACTGAGCAGGCAAAACTGGTGGAACTGACTGGAGTAGTTGAGCTGGCAGGACTAGTGAAGCTGACTGGATGGTAACAAATTGTCACGACCTGCACCCTGATTAGGGGCACGAGCACGTGGGTACGTCCAGCCTACACCGCAGAATTGGCGATAGAACGCTGTATAGGTCGTCTATAATATATAACATCTAGACACAATATATAAACCTATCATCTCTATACTGAGGTATATAAAGTCATAACTCAATCACAAGACATCTAAGGAAGATAGCACAAAATATGATAAGATATGATAGAAAGATAAACTGGAAATAGATGCAAGATCACAACACAAGTTTAGAGTTCAAAACATAACACAAGATCCCAAAATATAAAGTATACTACAAGTCTCAAGTACTAGCTGGATCGCAGTCCAGTTAAACCTAACTAGTCTAAGTCTAAGCAGGCGGTGCATCCTCAATGGGCACCGGCTCCACTGGAATATCCATGTAGTACTCACCGTCTATGCCAAACCTATAGAAGGTCGAGCAGTCAGCCTCTATATCATCTCTAAGCATCAACGGGGTTATCCTGTCAGGATATGAGCAAGTATAAACGCTAACAGCAGTTCCATATGAATTGAAAAATTCTATAAGAGACAATTATAATGGAATATAAGATGAAATATTAAGACTGGAATATAAATAGGATATGTAAAACCGGATATCATGTCAGGATATAAAATACTGGAATGTAGAACAGTACATGAATATCTGATATATAATGTAAACATAAATGGTGCCTTGAGATATTAGAACATTATGTGATCGGCTTGGGTCAGGATCAGGTTATTCTATTTAATCGGCTATGCACAAGAACAAGCACAGGTAAACCTGGAGATCAGGCCGGCCAAAATGGAAAGCAATATACAAGTAGTATCAGGTCAGACTACACCCTACGTGTGGTGAGGGTAGAGCTATGCACAAGTAGTAACAGGAATACAGGAGGGATATTGATCACATAACCACTAATAACTCTCCATCTTCGAGTAGTATAATAGATCCGAACATGACATGTCATGACACAGGATTCAAAAGTAGGGGGCCAGCCCACTTCCAAATCGGTGTCTATACAAGTACAGGAAACAAGATCGAATAATACACCCATATACCAGAAAAGTCCAGGAATAACATCTCGTGACAGGATCCGACGTATACTAGTCCATGTACCATTGTGTCAGGAATCAAGTAAAATACTACAACTGAATCGGATATAGCAGATATCAAGATAATAAAAACTATCAGAGAATGTACTTGCCTATGATCCTGATCTGTCAATGAGAATCGATGCTCAGAGTGATGTCACAGACCCAAAGATGAGATATACATGAGTTAATTAGGATTTGACAATATATGGCTTGATATTCTAGTGTATGCTATGCAAATCTAGGTCAAACTCAGTCATACTAAGTCATACTAGGTCATACAAAGTCATTCTAAGTCATGGTAAGTCAGACAAAGTCAAACTAGGTCAAGGTAAGTCAGACAAAGTCAAACTAGGTCAAGATAAGTCAAACAAAGTCAAACTAGGTCAATCTAGGTCAGAATAAGTCAAACTATGTCAAGATAAGTCAAACTAGGTCAAGATAAGTCAAACAAAGTTAAACTATGTCAATCTAGATCAAGGGTTGACCTACAGTTAACTTTTGGTCAATTGGTCAACTCTTAGTCTATTCTAGGTCAAATTGGGTCAATGGTTGACTCACAATTGACTTTTGGTCAACTGGTCAACTCTAATAAACTCCTAGTCCAATCTAGGTCTAATGTTGACTTGTAGTTGACTTTGAGTCAAAACAGTCAACCTTGGTCAAACAGGATCAAATCTAAGTCAAGTATCATATTCCTAACCATTACCTACCAAGGTACCATATACCTTGGTCCTATTGGTATCCCAATACCAAATCTTGGTTGGAAGTCAAATACCTTAATCTAGGTAAACATACCTTAATACCCAATACCCATACTTAGATATCTAGTAACTATCTATATACCTTCAAGCTACTAGCTAACCAATAACTTAGATATCTAACCTTAGTTACCTAGGTAAACCCAATACCTTGCCTTGAAGGTAAACTATTACCTTAAGGAAAAAGGTAAATCTAAGATATCCCAAGATACTACTTGGGTATCTCAAGATACCACTCTAACCATATCCTACTCTCTTGATACCCTCAAGATGCTATCATACCCACTCTCTAACATCTACTAGCTATCCCAAGTCATCTAACCAAGATACCAACTTACATAGGATACTCACTCTAACATAGATACTAACTTCTAGTCTAGGATACATAGGGTATCTAATTACCTATCCAAGATACTAACATATCTATCTAGGATACTATCTTAGATATCCTAAGATACTAACCAACTCATCTAAAGATACTAACTATCCTAAGATACTCTAATATATACATATACATTATATCATTCTCTTCCAAAATGGTAGATAACCAACTCAACATATATATAGATATACTCTATACACTACCCATGGGATAATATCCTATAATTTAGGATACCAACTCTAGCCTATATCCTAATATCCTATCCATCTATGTAATACCCCAGTTCTAACCATTACCTACCAAGGTATCCCAATACCTTGGATACTAGGTAATATCCTTATCCTAGTAATATTTACCTTAGTCTAGTAGATAACCCACTAACCTAGGCTAATAGATCCTAAATAAACCTTAGACTAGTCTCTAACCATTTATCCTAGTATCCTACCAATAACTTGCTATTACCTTACCCTTACCTTAGGTAATCCCAATTACCTTGAAGGTAAACCCATTACCTTGAAGGTAACTCAATACCTTACCTTGTAATAGGGTAAATCCTATTACCTTGGTGAAGGTAAACCAATATCCTAAGATATCCCACATTACCTTAGTATCCTAAGATACTACTTTGTATCTCAAGATACCAAGTATCTTAACTCTAACATATCTAACTTAGATATCTATATCCTAAGATATCTAACTCTAACATAGATAGACATCTAACTAACAAACTCTAACTATCATATCAAACCATCTATCTAACATATAACACCAACCACACTCTAGACACTAACTTAAGGTATTCTAACATATATCTAACCACTCACACACACATGGACACAATCATCCTACTCTTAGCACTTGGCATTTTGATATTATCTATTATCTAGTTCTAATACCCAATATCTTAGTATCTTGACCAACACCTTATCCTCTCATATACTTATCCAACTAACTCTAATACTAATACTAATACTTGATACCAAATAGGATACCTTACTCAAGTTCCAACACTCACTTATCCTTACTCATAATACTTGAGTTTCACGATACCAATATCCTTATGGTACCCAAGTATTACACTAGTACCTTGCCCACAACATTAATACCTTGACACATAACTTATCTATATTTGGCTTACTTGTTAACCATTTGTATCAACATTAACACACACTAACTAACACACATTACATAATAATAATATATATATGTACTATATCATATATATTCTTGACAACCTATGATACCTACATTGACTTGATATCTATACTACATAGGCTCATAGGATACACAAAATGCCTATGTCGTATAGTCAGTTTTCTACTTAAAACAAATACTGCACCTATTAGACCTATTTACTAAATTCTAAGATTAAAGTATGTTATAGCCCTTCGTATTAGCTTTCCGAAACTTCAAACGGATCGCATTTTCGTGTCTGAAAACTCCCAAAATCGTGAAAATATCGAAACACGTTCGTCTTTCGGACAGCTAACACTCAAATAGTTTTACAGACAGTTCTATAACAAATTTGGCCTATTAATATATATATTTGGAAATCTAACTTTGATACAATTCTTTTAAAAAAATGGGAGATTAATCGGAGTCTTGAGATAGGAGTTATGACATTTCTAAGTTGCTATGGCTACTAAAAATATGGATGAATATTATGACAAATTTGGATTGTTTTGGACAAAAGAAACACATGTATATATCTAAATCTAACCATGTACATCATAAAATACCATAACACAATACCACGTATCCTATTTAGGACACATACACCCAATCTCGACTCAAAAAGGACACGAAAGTTCCTTTAGGGATACGTATCGAACATTTGGTGGTCACAAATTCGATCTCCCCCAATTTGTATCAAAATAAAGGGGGAAAACCCTTCAAATAGGAAGAGGAGAGCTTCAACTCCTCTCTAATGGTACCTAATGCAAATGGGGTCCTAAATGAATGTAGTTACACTAATAAAATGGAATGGAAGGGTTTAGAGAGCTCATACCAAAAGGGGGATGGATTCTCAATATAAAATTCCTAGATCTAGATCTCCACCAAGCTTCAAGTTTCCAAATCCTTCCAATCCTTTCTTAGCTAGCCAATAGAGTCTTTTCCTCTCCAAGGGAAAGAGAATTAAACGAATTTGGCTCAATTTGGAGAAAATTTGGGTGTAGGAGCAATTTGAAGAAAAAGCTCCTAAATTAGGGCTTGAAATAAAAATGGAAAGACGAAGAAGATAAAGTGAAGATTTAATAGGAAGGTGGACTGCCATATGGGAGACTTAAATGGGTTTGGGAAATGTCTAAGTTGCCCTCATCAAGTCTCTCTTTGGTTAACTAGGAGTATGCAAAGGTTTGGGGTCAAAAGGGTCAAATTTCTAATCCTTAAATGACTAAACTTGTCATATGGGTTTAGTCTAAATGCACTAGCCTAATAAAATGAGTTTGTGGGCCATGCCTATCTAATCTTTAGGTCCCGACTAGAGTCTAAACTACTCGGACCACTAACACAAGTCAAAACTAGACGAAACTTCAACCCGACTAAACAAATCCCCAAAATACAATAATAATAAATAAATATTTACAAAAATATAGGAATATGAAAAATGACAAATTCATCCTCATTTTTGAAAATAAGCAGTTACACAAATCGCATTGTTGACTGATGCTGAGGGGTTGTTGGTTCGAGAATATGACTCAGTTGTGGTGTTTGATGCTGGCCTATAACTTGAACTAATAGAGGCAGCGGAGCAATGGAACCTTCCAGTGAAGAAGATGGCGAGACATCCCTGAAAGATAAGGATGCAAGATATCAATAATGAGCAGGGATAGATCACAAATATCAAGCACGTCCACAGTT
The DNA here is from genome assembly GCA_029216955.1 of Iris pallida. Classification (NCBI taxonomy): domain Eukaryota; kingdom Viridiplantae; phylum Streptophyta; class Magnoliopsida; order Asparagales; family Iridaceae; genus Iris; species Iris pallida. The sequence continues at coordinate 5,266,878 of JANAVB010016800.1, read as the reverse complement.
TCAACAAAAATGATAAGAGCAGTGAGCAAGGGGAGATCAACTGAAGATAAATAAATGATTGGGATTTCTAACTTGATGAATCCTCCACAAGTCTGAAAAACAGACCTGTATGGTCTACCACTAAAACCTTGTCATGCCCTGCTCCCAGAAAACTAAAAAATACGAGGAAAAACAAGGCCAACTACACCGTATAAGGTATAAAAACGTCGTACGGTGCTTACGGTTGTTTAGAAGACATGTGGGTAGACTCTAGCAGACAATGATGTCAGTACTAAGGCCGACATATCCTAGTATCTCAATCCAACAATAATAAGACACAAGAGTAAACCATACATGATAGTAAAAAAAGGTATCCCAAGATGTAATGCCCTGCTCCGCGTGATGCATTTGGTTGGCTTGTTGGATGCGATCAGAACGTTGGATCGTGACTTGGGTTAGAAATCAGGAGAATTGAGACTGATGCAGCCTCTCTTAGCTAGCTAGACGGAATGGGTGTTGGAACATGGCAGCTGGTGGGGCTACGTCTAGTGGGAATACATGTGAATGAAATTGTCCCTTCTTCCCTACTCCTTCATGCTTAACAAAATGGAGTATTGTGTTGCTATAGAATATCTTTTATGTTTTAGTTGCTAAATAATTGAGATGCTAATGTTGAATACTGATGGATGAATAACACATGAACATTGAACTACTAAATGAATAATACTCGTACTGCTAATATAAATTGATGCCATGCAATAAATTGATAATATCCCTTATGTTTTAATGTTGCTGGAACAAATGAAACACTTGAGTAATGAGATGTTATATGAATGTTACATGAAAAAAGAATTAGCTATGCAATTAACACAATGAACTGAATAAGACTCTAGAATCATGTACACTCTGTGTAACTGTTACAAAGATATGAGATGCTGCATGTTTTCTTAGAACCAATGAAATAAATGAAATGCTACTTGTTCCTTGAGAACTAAATATGTGATAATGCTTCAATATGCTGAGTTGATGCAATGAGAAATGATGAAGCTTGGGATTCACCAAGTGAAATGATGGTAATGTTATAAATAAATAAGTCATTGAACATGACTTGGATGAGGTGAGATGATGCACTATTGCCTTTACTCTTTTCTATTATTTTACCATAAGTTTATGTTTACGATCGAGTCGGACACACATTCGCATGGTCATGGACAATTTGTGCATAAGATTTGGGGATATATTTTCTCGAACGGTACCCCAGGACTTTAGGGGGACTGATTCGGCCTAGGCGAAAACATCGACGTGCTAGTAGAAGCACGGGTCTTACGAAGCATCCTTAGAGGCTAGCTACCTACTCTGGAGTCATCGCATTACCTTTAAGTCCTATATGGGAAAAGTCTATATGGTTTAATAACACCAGAGACCATGTAGTCAGAATGCACGCTAATGAATGTTTTGTGCAGGCAGAGTAAGTATATCACCTAACATGTATTTGATGCAGGTACGAAGAGTCAGCTACCGATAAAAAATCACTTAAATGTGATAGATATTCAATATATATGTTGGTTTAACTTGCCTACTTAACATGCTAAACAAAATGATGTTGTGATGTTGCCTTTCTAATGAGAAATTCTATAACATGCTTACCATGTTAAATACAGTATGCTCAAATGTTACCTTTCCATACGATGTGCCATAACATGTTTAAGATGTTAATGCTAATGTTGCCTCAATGATGTTTAACAGCATTACACCAAGCATGCTATAATGTTGCTTCACCATGAACACTACTTAATCATGACATAATGCTAAACGATGCCTTTCGATGAATGCTGCTATATCATGCTATAACATGTGTCACATGATTCTGCTAATGAAATATAAATGGATGCTAGACCCCAAATAGAAAGATCACTCTAATAAATGCTTGCTCAGATGACTACTTAGTGTCGGTTTAGGCAAGTGGACTGGTTCTACTTGCCACTACATAGATGATGTACTGACCCACGTTGTGGGTACTCTTTTTAGGTGCTCGTGATGAGAAGTTCTGTACACGAATATTTGGCTTGATCGGTCCCGCGGTATCAAAGATTTGTTGGACATACAGAAGCTCTCTTTGCAAAAGATGATGTCTTCTCTTTATAAAGGGCATAATATATTGAACATTGTAATCAGTTGTACTACTGAGCTGTAAGCTAAGTCGGCATATCTAATTATAATTCAATATATCAAATGTACAGTGAGATGTGTTGTAAACTTTACATTCTATTGCAAGACTTGTACTCCATTTCAATTATCAATAAAGACAGCTCATTTCTACATATCTCTGTGCGACTTCAAGTTATCTGCTTATTCTGCTGCTATAAATCAATAATGTGTTCTATTCAATAAGTATGAATGTCCTTATTATCTTTAATTTGTCGGCTTCTGCCACTGCGATATGTTTCTATTTGAAGATAATCAATTATGTACGATCTTTGCCTTGTACAAGTGCAACACCAGACTTGTACAACATCATGCCCAAGCGAGGACGAACGATTCGGCATGAATCAAAGCGAGGACGAACGATTCTCTAAATCGGGGCGTGACACAAGATACATGTCATATATGATCATGAAGCTAGTGAGTACGAAGTGCGACACTAGCAAGTAAAATATTACATGATTACTATATCAGTCATGGTCTAATATATACAATCATAACTTTCAAAGTAGTGAACAGACAAAAGAGGGCTAACACATGCCATGGCTAACCACAAAAGTAAAGTGATGACAACGAGTGGTAGGAAAAAGGAACCCACTCGCGAGCTGCGACTGCAGTTCTACGGGTGTGAGCCATCTAACGGAAGATACGATAGATCCTCTGGCTCCTCTGGTCGATATGGCCAAACAAAACCAGTTGGATCAGAACCTCAAGCAACAAGTACCACAAAGGAAGCCCAAGGTGAATGACCAAAACTCATAACCATAGTAAATACAAAAAGTGATAAAGTAATAAGTATAGGTCGAGACTTATGTGGTACCCACGCACGCATTTCAAGAAATAACAAGAAACGACTGAAAAGATAGCCACAAAAATAACTAAAGAACAAGATAAGGCGACGAGCGGTTAAAGGGCATCGGAACTACTCTGGAGCAGGACTACACCCTGTAAACCAAACAAGGACCAGGGTTGCAGGCCGTTACCTGAGCAGGACTTAGCACTCCATCCACACGCCGAAAACAGATCCAAGTTACAAGTGTAAGGACGAGTCATGCCACAGAACACGGTCAAGCATTCTTACGACTTTTTACTTGTTAACTAGCTAGGGTTATTACAAGCCTTAATTACTAAAGATGCTAGTGAGGAACTTCGCTACCACCTGCAGGTACCCAGATCGCTAAGGAGCACTTAAACGAGCTATGAGCAAACAACATAACATAAGCAATAATATAAGAATAGCAATTAGCGGTAACATGATCAATAACTGAAAATACATAACATGTAACAACAAGAAGTACTGCAACACACGAGCTATAGAGGTGATGGGCCTATGCCAATCGGGGTTATCCATGCCTCTTGAGCCATGAGCATTCGGAGTTGCTGGCAGTGCGACTATCCTCCCTTCCCAATGTACTACGTGAAATTTATTAGTTAATTACCCTACGTATTTTCTTCTCGAACCTCAAGCATGGACACAAGATAATCGACTTAGTGTGACGAGTCACGAGTACGAGCTATTCATGAGTTATCACTTGCAAACTTATCGTATTTCATAACACACGGTATATAGGACAATGCTTACACTTGATTGCCATGCCAAAATGCGGTAGGTTAACACAGAAAGACAATCTACGATGTCGTGTAGGATATGAATTCGTGTCAGGAACATATGTGAAGGATACAATATTCTAACATCTCACAAAATTATTACATAAAGGCAAAAATCTAAAACAGTTGAAGACTTTCACAATAGGCAAAACAGTGAAAACACTGCCGCATAATGGACCATGTCATAAAATGGGAACTGACGCACAAATGATAAATTACGACAATGAGAGATGACGTATAATTGTTAAACTACACATAGTGGGAACTGATGTATAATTGGGAAAGTATGTACAGTGAGAACTGGTAGAAACTGGCGTATAAATGAAAAACTACGCACAGTAAAAACTAACGTACAAATGAGAAAATACGCACAGTGAGAACTGGCACTGGCACATAATTGAGAAACTAAGCACAGTGGAAACTGATGTATAATTGGGAAACAACGCACAGTGGGAACTGATGTATAAATAAGAAACTACGCAGTAGAAATTGGTAGAAATTGGCCTATAAATGAGAAACTAAGTACAATGGGAACTGGCGTACAAATGAGAAACTAGATACAGTGGGAACTGGCGCATAATTGGAAAACTACGTACAGTCGAAACTGATGCATAATTGGAAAACTATGTACAGTGAGAACTGACGTATAATTGGAAAACTACGCATAGTGGAAACTAGCATATACATAACAAACTACGCATAGTGGAAACTGGCATATAATTGAAAAACTATGCACTGTGGGAACTGGCGTATAAATGGAAAACTACACACAGTGGGAATTGGCGTATAATTGAGAAACCGGCGTCCTAAATAGCAAATTCATCCATGGATTTACAAGAAACTTGTCATGGCCATAACATCCTTTCTAGGACTCGAAATTCGACGAAACAAAAGTCAAAATTGTATGAAATTGAATTCTTTACCACATGAAACAATTAGTTTCCAAAAATAACAATTTTTTGATAGATCATTTTCTTGAAATCCCATAAAATCTTAGTTTTAGGAACTTAGATCTATACCAAAATAGCCATCAAAACCGAAAAAATACTATGTACTAAACATATAGAGAATGTAAAGGTGCATAATATAGACTAAAAAATTTATGAAAAATCAAAGAAGTAAAAATCATGGTATCTCTATTAGGCAACATGTACTTGCCAAAGTTGGTTGAGGAAAATGAATGAGAGTTAATGAATAGGGAGAGAGAAAGACGAGGGATTAATATATAGTAGAAAAATGATCTTGGCCCTTGGATGAGCCAAGTCACCAATCCAAGCCACCCAAGAAAAAAAGGTCCAATGGTCTAAGGGTGAAACGGGTCATGAATTCATTCTACATATGGGTCCTAGTACGGGTCTATGGCAATTGTCAATGGTTATTCTATAAGTCCAGGGTGGTCGTATATATAAAATAAATCCAATAATCAAAACTTAAAAATAAAAATACAAAACATAATTTAAAGCTCGATTCATGAGAAATATTTTAAATGTTGAAGATTCCAAAAATACGAAATCCGGAAACGAACGTGACAATATGCTATGCCTAGTGTCGATACTCGATGACTACAAGATGTCATCGGCACCCGAATATAACATGGACGCAAAGTATCAACTAATCTTACATCCTCAATAATAATGAATCAAGAAAGCAAAATATAACAAATAAAAGAAAGGACTATAAACTGTAACATTGATAAGGTACACTTGTAAGTAACTTTCAATTATGAATATGATGGTCCGGCTCCGAGATCCTTGCTACGCCCGTCATGAAGAACCCTAGATGGGCGGTGAATAGCGTAATAAAATAACTACCATAATAATATGTAAAGTAAATAGCAATTAAAAGGGAGAGAATATCAACACTCAATGTATCCTGGTATCCTCCCTTGAGGCACTCCTGTCCCGGAACTCTCTCCGACTTTAAACTACTATTAAGTAAATATTACAATATAAGCTTTCATTCAATGACTCATCAACTTCTTACACACCAGTTTTTATCCGAAGGCTCGTCAACTTCTTACACACGAGTTTTTATCTGAAGGTTCGTCAACTTCAAGACATAATAGAAAGGATTTTGATCTTCTTGAACACTTAGAAGATCTAGATTACAACTCTTTGAAATAACTCGAACACTTTTAGGATTTAAATCATTCCCAATCCTTATCCAATTAGGATTCCTCCACCCTAATTATAGGGGAGCCTTTCCATTTTTTTTACAAATTTTTCTCCATAAATATTTCTACCACCAATGTGTGCATCATATCGATGTCCACCCTCTTTGTGTCAGCCTGTGTTGGCCTTGGGTTCGACCCTGGGTGTCTTTTCAATATCACAAATACTCTTTTTAGTCCACAATACCCAAAATTTATCATAAAAATCAGCCTCAGCTGTAGCAACTTTGAAGAGCCATAACTCCCAACTCCGGACTCTGTTTCACCTACAGTTTTTTTTGTTTGAACCGTATTGAGATTAGCTTCGATGACCTATAACTTATTTTAGCAAATTCGTAATATATTTTTCTATAAAATTATGCGAGTATTAATTGTCTAAAAATTGATGCATCGTACTATTTTTGAGATTTTGGGAGATCCCGAACTCGATTTTGCGATCCGTTTGATGTATATTTATATTATTTCGTGGTATTTAAAATAAACTTTTGACCTAAATATATTATTGTAATATTTTTTACCTAATTAAATTATAGTTTTTTCTCTAAAAAATGATATTCCTAGATTTTTTAAGTATTTTTCTAAAATTATTTTAACTAATAAAAAGGGTAGTTTCCAAATTAAAACTTATTTTCAAGTATGTATTTATCTAAATTTTTGGGGTAATAAAATAAAATTTTCAAGTATTATAAATATTTTCTAAAATAGTATAAGTATTTTCTCCACAAAATTCTATTGATTATCACAGCTGATCATGGCTAATCGTATTTTCTATTCTCTTACGAAACTGGACTTTCTTGTGTTAAACCTAGCTAATTGGTCTGTTCTGGACTCAATGGGACAGTCTGTCCCATCATCGGAGGCCATCTTGTGAAGCTTTAACGTCGAGGTCAAATTTGTGCCATCATGATTATTGCATCACACCAGGTCTACTACCAGGCAAGTATACCTTACCGAACTGTACAGTTTATTTATGCATATTCCTTATTTCTCTCTGTTGTTTTCCTTCATTATATTGTTCATGCTCATGTTGCTTTTTTTCTAATTTTATGTGCACGTAGATTTTTTTTATTTTATATCATTACTCGTCATATTTACTTTCTTGTTTATGTGAGCGTCTCGTGATAGAGTAGTTTAATCATATGCCATGTTCCTTGACTTTGAATTGACTATGTTCCATGTATCATTTGGACTTGACTTTACCTGAGATGACTTGATTGACTTGACCCATGTTTTAAGCGAGGACCTTGTTATAAACGTGACTATACTTGACCACTCTCAATAGTTAGCAACCATTAGACTGCGATAGAGACCTACTATAGATTGTTAGCAACCACCACCAGGCTGCAATCTATATGGCCGTTAGCAAGCACCAAGCTGCAGTTAACCTTGATTTACTTTTAGTCACACTTATTGACACGATTCTTGATGGCATGCCATTTCTTCCATGTTTCATTTTTGTACTAGATTTTGTCTAGTCTTGATTTCTTCTATTATTCTGTCTTTCCATGCATATTATTTACTGTCATAGTAGGCATATTTTATGCATCTTGTTACGTCCCTCTGAGGACCTGTGACCTCTCCAGGTGTGTGTGTGTGTGTGTGTGTGTGTGTGTGTGTGTGTGTGTGTGTGTGTGTGTGTGTGTGTGTGTTTTCTTGACTTTTTGTAGGAGTTTCAGCCAAGATTGTGATCTACTCTCTCCATCGAAGATGACTCGCTCTTGGATCATCTTTAGCTGCTTGTGCCAAATTCTTTGATTCATTATTTATTTTCTTCTAGTTAAATGCTTGGTAATAGATTTATCTCTATCTAGCAACTTGTACAATGACATTAAATATTTTTATAATATCTTTTTTTTTTGTGGATGAGATTTAGTATGCCATAATTATACCGCATTTACAGCTTACGTATATTTATTATACGACTGGCATATTTACGTACCTAGTCCTACGTATTTCGGGACTAGGGTGTTACATTGTACTTCAAAAATCAAAGGTATGGTAAAGTACTACTATAGTCATTATTGACTTTAGAATATAATTTAATATTAAATATCCATATAAAAATAATTAAAAATATTTCCACAAAATTAGGGGGTACAATCTACCTACCTTATAAAATTTTATCCTCGAAATTAAAATAACACGAATATGCAAAAATCTATAACGCGAGATTAAATAAGATAAAACTTACCAGATTTCGCAAATAGATGGGGATATCGCTCCCGCATGGGATCTTCTCGCTCCCAAGTAGATTTTTCTAGAGAATTGTGCTTCCATGCAACCCGAACCAATCTAATCGTCTTCTCTCTAAGCATATTTTCGCTAGTATCCAATATTCCAACTTATTGCTCCTCGTATGATAAATTGGTCCTACTGTGATCTCAGAATGATCGACCACATGACTGGGGTCAGTTACATACCTCCTCAACTGTGAGACATGAAATACATCATGCACTTCCTCCAGAGATGGGGTAATGCAAGATAAAATGTTACTTCTCCAACACGCTCTCAATATCAAAATGTTACCAATCTAGAGGTAAGGCTTCTAACTTGGCTATTAAATATCTATCTATGACTAATCATGGAGATAGAAAATCACAATCCCTCCGTAACTATTCATGTCCTTAAAATCTATACTATATTCCTATAAGTTACAACACTAACTTCTATAGTAGTTCAATTAGTGATCCACCTCTTCAACCTATAAGCAATCTACACAATCCTTACAAGTATGCCTAACCATTGATTCCTATCTGTAGGGTAAATTTCGGGGCTGAACTAGACAGCCACATAAACCTATTGGTCATCCTTATAGTCCTAAACTTCTATAGGTCATTTTAAGGCTAGTCTTATTATGTATAGAGATGGTCGTCTTTTCTAACCCTTATCTTCTTATTCTATTCATATATCATCCTAATAATAATTTCTCTAGTATTTATATCATAGGCCCTATCTTAGACAAAAAATAGCAGGATTTGGTCTAATGATTCCATAGTTGCTTATTAGGGTTAGGCTTTATATGAACTATATTCTAACTTATTTTTTGGAAAAGTATCTATGAAATTATACCCACCTTAATTATTTACCTAATCCTGTAATCATGGATTCTTATCTTCTTCAAATAAAAAAATCATACAATAATGGTTCTATATAGACTTAGGTCCAGCCTTAAATACAAGGCTTACCAAGCCATTCTATTCATACTAAAAGTCTCTAATCTATCATATCTGGTTGGGCAGGTGTAGGAATGCCTATCAATCGACTAAAAGTAATTTTCTACTAAACTAAAACTATTATATAATATATTGCCACAATTATAGTTGGTCTTTCTAGCATAGTTGTTCTACCCTACTCGTATATACCTTAGATAATCACCCTCCCACGAAATATTTTACCGATAAATCTCTATCCTGCGATAAAATATAATCAAATCTACCATGACTAGTTTGGATATTGATGGGATACCTTGTTCATCAAACACATAATTATAGCATATGCATTAGTCAATCCAAATGGCATCGGCAATTTTATATTAGCCATAGCGAACCTTGAATGTTGTCCTTGGAATATCCTCTTTCCGCAGCGTCACCTGATGGTATCCCAATCTCAAGTCAATAAAATATACTTTTGCTTCTGCCAACCGGTCGAACCAGTCGATGGCGAACTATACTTTGAGTTACCAGAGTGATCTTGGGCTTTAAATGATCAATCAGTCTGAAGTTGACGATCACGAGTCATTCTAAAGTATAAACTATCTATCAAGATTTTCTAAGAATGAGCCTAGCTAATCTTTAAAGTCATGATCTAATTTATACTACCTTAAAGATCATATAGCTCGATTCCAACCAGTTTACCCACTTTTGTGGCTTGGATTTTTTCTAATCGTCTATCCTTGCAATATGGTATTTTTATGCTAAAATATGGTCCACTACATCCCAACCATCCTTGATCCTCTTACATATAAAAGTATATATAGTCTAACACCGTCCTTTCCACTCTTCACCAAATATCGCTAGATCTACACCATGGTACAACCTATCATTACATATCATTTTGATTCATTCCTTTTATAAGAATCTTCCAAGTAAAGATCCTTCAGGTCACTGTCCGAGATAATTTTACATATGCATACCTTCATGTTGTTTATATCCTTCAAATGAATATTTTCTAAACCTTATTGTAACCTTAAAATGTCTTTAAGGATTCTATAGTACATTGTCGAATCATCCTATCCATAACAAGATTTTCAAATTCTTTCAACTACAGTCTTTCATGAGGGTGATCATATTCTAATTAGGAGACTGCATCTAACTCTAAAATTCTACCAAATATTTTATTATAATTGAAAAACATATCATACCTTCCTTTCTAAACCAAATTCAGCCGTGTTATTTCTCTATCTCGTCTTTATCTATTATCTCTATATCATAGGTGAATAGTAGAATGGCTATAGCCCATTGTGTAAGCCCACTTCCCGAGTTTTTAAATTTTTTATTTATTTTTGTTTATTTTAAATATTTTTTAGTTAGAAAAATAATTCTTAGTTTTAAATTCTATTATGGATATTTTTGACAAGAAATGATTTTTACCAAATTTATTTTTAAAAAGAGATTTTATATTTACAAAAATATATTCTAGAATTATTTGATTTATTGTTATTATCTTTATGATTTGAATTTATAAAAATTTGTCTTAAATACTATTTGATAATATTATATATTATGGTGTTGCCATCAATAGATTGAGATTCAATCAATCTAATTGATTGATTCAATTCATGGAAGGATTTAATATTATTATTTATGATTTAAATTTATAAAATATATTTTGAAGTATTTGATTTATTATCCTCAATTATTTGGAATCTACTTTAAATATTATTATATTTTATTTTAAATTTATTATTGATTTAGATTTGGTCAATCAAATCTAGGATTGTATTTGATTTAAAGTTTTGTGGAAAGATATGTTCATTAAATTCTTATTCCTATTGTGATCAATCTTGATTAGATTTAATCAATCTATTATTGATTGTTTTAAATTTATGGAAAGGTTGATTATATATCATAATTCTTCCCTAATTAGGAAATTGAGTCAACCTCCATCTATTTAAAGAGTCATTTTCTTCTCCCAAAACCAAAACCCTTCCAATCTAACCCTAATTAAGTAAGGGCTATCCTTTGTATATACCTATTGAACTTGTATCATCTCCCATATTTTTTCCAAACTTTCTCTTTTTTTGTCCAAAATAAGCCAAAATTTGCATAAATTTAGCCTCGTTTTTTTGAAGCTATAGCAACTTCGGAAGTCATTGCGACCAACTCCGGACTCCAATTCACCTCCAGTTTTTTATAACCGTATCAAGGTTAGCTTTCCAAATCTATATTTTAATTTACTGATATTTTATTTGTGAATTTCTAGAAATTTATTTGAGTGTCGGTTGTCCAAAACTTGATACATCACACGATTTTTAAGATTTCGGGAGATCCCGAACTCCGTTTTGCTATACGTTTTAAGTTTTGAAAATAATACGAAGATCTAAAACATATAATTCTTCCATAAATTCAAAATTTGTTTAATATTTTATTTTATTCGTTGAACTCAGATTCGACCGATAATTTATCGATTAGGTTATGATTAGCCATAACGACGACTTTGGAGTTTCTCTATATTGGGCTTATCTGGAAATCATTGGATGTTATGGATCTCAAACATCATTATCTCTTCGGACCAATTATGACTATTGCTTTTGACCTATTTTGTGCCAACATAATCAAGTCACACAACAACTGCAACTTAATCAAGGCAAGTACAATATTTCTTTTGTGCTTATTACATTATAATGATATCCTTTATTGTGTTTCGATTGATATCCTGTTGAAACACGCTTGTGACACGATAGGCTTGATTGTATCATTGAACATTTATTAATTGTTTAGTGAGTCGAAAGGGGAAATGCTCATTAGATATGTGAACAAACTCCAATGAATGTTAATGTGGATAGCTAAGTCATACACCTCACGTAAATGTGGATAGCTATCGTATGATGTGTCGTATTAGCCCAGTCGTTCATATGTCGAAAGGTATTTCAAATGTACACTGTCTATTAGTCTTCAATGTTCATGATTCAGTTGTCTTGTTCATATTTGTTCTTGCTAGTAATTTTTTGACATGTTTATCGTTTCCAGTATATAAAAATTTTCTTTAATTTCTAATGCATCTCTATTGTCTAGTTTATTTTGTATTAAGTTACATTACGCAATAGGATTGTACTTTGATCCTTTTCTGACTGGATCGTTGTAGGTGACTTGGCGTGCTCCTACTTTTGCGCTATGGACTATACGGGGGAGATAAAGATCTTGGAGGCCGACCGTAGATTCTGGATAGATTGGTTAGTTTTTTATTGTTTAGCATATTTATTTCCAACCATCTTTTTGTTGTATTATTGGAATTATAAATAAAATAATTATTGTGAATGGGCAATTAGATTTATTTCGTTGTATTTGAGATTGGCATTGAGACCTAGACAGTGTACTACTGTCGATGTTGCGGCGTAGGCTGGACTTGGCTACGTACTTGTATCCCTAAAAGCGGGTACGGGTCATGACAAATTTTTTGGGTGGCCCATGCAAGTCATTTTTCGCAAAAGATTGTGAACTCGTGATAGTACGTAAGTTAGTCGTACTATTACGAGCCTGCAATTAGGAAGTGCTCATTCACAATTAGGATTGATTTGATTTTTAGAAGAATGACTAGGACTAGGAGTCCCTTATTCAATTTAAGTGTTGGATAGTTAAGGTTGCTGCATAGGCTATGTGATTTAGCCAATGATTCATGGAATTCTAAACCCTTAGATAAATTGTGGAATTTTTCCAAGAGAATATGTTATTTTATTTTGATATGAAGGTAGGATCAAATATGTGTAGACTATTCGCTTGGTAAATTAGGCCTTACTCGAATTCAAGTCTTATTTGTTCAAACTATCTTTTCTGCCCTATCTAACCCTTATTATCATATCGTAAGGACTATATTGTTTATTACTTATCATTGGCCATAAATGATTGTTTTTCCTAAGTGTCAATATTTTATTTATATTCTATTGACTTTTGAGCCTCTAACCTGATTCAATTATTCAAGTCGTCTTTGTTCATTTTTCTATCGTTTTATTTTCAAAACTGATACCTTCACTTCAATGATAGATACTTACAATCTTTCCTATCATGATTGATTTGTTTGAATTTCTAGAAGCTTCTTTGAAATTCTAATGGATATAGTTGAATAATTTTCGATGACTTACAATGGCAAGGTAAATGCGCGTTATCATCATTTATTTGAATTATCGAGACTGCGGGTTCACTATAGCCAGCAGCGCACTAGCGAGGCATGACCCCTAAGTTGAAGTAATTTCAAGTAAGCATAGGTTATCTAATATTAAAACTATGTCAAGTTGCCCTATTTTGCTCTTTGAGTTGTTATGTCAATATTGGATAGAGTTGATAGAGCATTTGATATCGTATTCTTATTTGAGTCATGGAACCAAGGGTTTAATGTAGCTAGATGTACATGGCGAGCCATAAATTCTCGATAAAATGAGTTCATATATGCATATGGTTTTCGGATACCATATAGACTATATCTTTTATTTGCATGTGACTATTAATTTTTTATGATCCACAAATTCCTATATTACTCTTCTTTATTTCTTATATTTCTATTCTCGACTCGTCGTTTATCTTCCTAGTAATCTTTTAAACATATTTGATTTTCTTTCTCTAGATTCCTAATCGTACCTAGATTTTGATTCTACAATCGTGCATAAATGCTTTTGGTCAAATAAGTTGATCGTGCCAAAACGATTTCAATTTTTGATCATTCTTAAACATTTTTTTCGTGACTAGACCATTTTGACTATAATCTGATCGCGTCAATCACGTCATTTCTAGATATCGATTCTATTTGCTTGACCAATTTCGATCATTGATTATATCATTTTTTTATTATATTCTTAGTCATGTCTAGTCGTGTCTTTGAAATTTCGAGGACGAAATTTTTTTAAGGTGGGTAGATTTGTAAATCCACTTCCCGAGTTTTTAGTTTTTTTTATTTATTTTTGTTTGTTTTAAATATTTTCTAGTTAGAAAAATAATTCTCATTTTTAAATTATATTATGGATATTTTCGAAAGGAAAGGATTTTTACCAAATTTACTTTTAAAAAGAATTTATATTTACAAAAATATATTCTAGAATTATTTAATTTATTGTTATTATCTTTATGATTTGAATTTATAAAATTTTGTCTGAAATACTATTTGATAATATTAGATATTATGGTGTTGCCATCAACAGATTGAGATTCAATCAATCTAATTGATTGATTCAATTCATGGAAGGATTTAATATTATTATTTATGATTTAAATTTATAAAATATATTTTGAAGTATTTGATTTATTAGCCTCAATTATTTGGAATATACTTTAAATATTATTTTATTTTATTTTAAATTTATTATTGATTTAGATTTGGTCAATGAAATCTAGGATTGTATTTGATTTAAAGTTGGGGAAAGATATATTCATTAAATTATTATTCCTATTGTGATCAATCTTGATTAGTTTTGATTAATCCATTATTGATTGTTTTAAATTTATGGAAAGGTTGATTATATATCATAATTTTTCTCTAATTAGGAAAGTGAGTCAACCTCCATCTATTTAAAGAGTCATATTCTTATCCCAAAACCAAAACCCTTCCAATCTAACCCTAATTAAGTAAGGGATATCCTTTATATATACCAATTGAACCTATGTCATCTCCCATATTTTCTTTTTCAAAATTACACTCTTTTTTGTCCAAAATAAGCCAAAATTTGCCATAAATTCAGTTCATTTTTTTTGAAGCTATAACAACTTCGCAAAGCCGTTGCGACCAACTTCGGACTACGATTCACCTCCAATTTTTTTATAACCGTATCAAGGTTAGCTTTCTAAATCTATATTTTAATTACTGATATTTTATTTGTGAATTTCTGAAGATTTATTTAAGTATCGGTTGTCCAAAATTTGATACATCGCACGGTTTTTAAGATTCCGAGAGATTTCGAACTCCGTTTTGTGATCCGTTTAAAGTTTTAGAAAGATGACACAAAGATCTATAACATATTATTCTTCCAAAAATTCAAAAATTTGTTTAATATTTTATTTTATTCGTTGAACTCAGATTTGACCAATAATTTATCGATTTGGTCATGATTAGCCATAATGACGACTTTGGAGTTTCTCTATATTAGGCTTATATAGAAATCATTGGATGTTCTGGATCTCAAACACCATTATCTCTGTGGACCAATTATGACTATAGCTTTTGACCTATTTTGTGCCAACATGATCAAGTCACACAACAACTGCAACTTAATCAAGGCAAGTACAATATTGCTTTTGTGCTTATTATATTATAATGATATCCTTTATTGTATTTCAATTGATATCTTGTTGAAACACGCTTGTGAAACGATAGTCTTGATTGTATCATTGAACGTTTATTAATTGTTTAGTGGATCGGGAGGGGAAATGCCCATTAGATATGTGAACAAATCCCAATGAATGTTAATATGGATAGCTAAGTCATACACCTCACATAAATGTGGATAGCCACCGTATGATGTGTCGTATTAGCCCATCCATTCATATGTCGAAAGGTATTTCAAATGCACACTGGCTGTTAGTCTTCAATGTTCATGATTCAGTTGTCTTGTTCATACTTGTTCTTGCTAGTGATTTCTTGACATGTTTATCATTTCTAGTTCATACAAATGTTTTATTATTTTCTAATGTATCTCTACTGTCTAGCTTATTTTGTATTAAGTTATATTATGCAAAGGGTTGTAGTTTGCTCCTTTCCTGACTGTATCGTTGTAGGTGACTTGGCGTGCTTTCTACTTTTGCGCTATGGACTATACGGAGGAGATAGAGATCTTAAAGGCCGACCGTATATTCTGGATAGATTAGTTAGTTTCTTTTATAGTTTAGCAGATTTGTTTCCAACTATCCTTTTGTTGTATTATTGGAATTGTAAATAAAATAATTATTATGAATAGGCAATTAGATTTATTTTGTTGTATTTGAGATTGGCATTGAGACCTAGATAGCGTACTACCGTCGATGCTGCGGCATAGACTGGACTTGGCTACGTACTCGTATCCCTAAAAGCGGGTGCGGATCGTGACATATTGATACTAGAATCTCTCGTTAGGGTTAAGTCTCCTATAAGAATTATATTTTGCCAGTCTGATCTATACGGTCTATCTAATTGAGGCATCTATTCAAACCCTTACTATCTTAGATAACTAATTCCTTTTTAAAATACTACTATCAACTACGTTCTGTCAAATGATAGAATATAATCCCAATAGTTCATCAGGCACAAGTATTCGTCTTTTTGAAATAGGAAAAGACGAGAGTCCAAGACCAGGAGTTTAAGAAGGATGATCGACTTCAATTATAAGTTCGAAAGGCGATAGATAAAAATAAAAGAATTTTTAAAGCAATTTTGGATTGAGATCCTATTACCTGTCACGCTCCGCTCCCGTAGGAGCGATCGTCCTCGCTAAGGCGTGATGCCGCACGAGCCTAGATTGCGCTCGTACAAGGCGGGTTCCATAACGGCCGATTTCAGCGGCTGCGACGAGGTCGTCGCACAGAATTTCCAGGCAGAGACATTGAATAATAGCAGCGAAAATTAGAACAAAACACAAATCATTCAAAAGAAGCTCTTCATTGATATTGAAACAAAGGTTACAATGGGGCGCAAGGCCAAGATTACAAGTCTCTCAAGCTCACTCATCTGTCACTCACCTCTCTCTCATCTTTCAATACAAGTCTTGAGCCAGCGGATGCTTTGAAATACGACGTCCATACATTATGTCCTGTATAAGTCTTGAATACATGCGGCCACACGCTTCGAATCGCCAAGGAACTCCGTGCCTAGACGCATCCAAGCGAGCTCTGTGCCACGAGCTTCTACCTGTGCCTGCACATAGAAACTATGTGGGTGTCAGTACTCAACTGTACTGGTGGAATGAGCTCATCGCCCACCCATACAAAACTAACACGTTAATTTACTTTGTGCAATATAGTCCATTCTTATCAATTGTCTTTCTAGTCTTGTCTTAGGTTCAGTTTTAGGACCGACGCCTTGGCCTATTTTGTGTCTTTAGACCATCCCGTACTTGCAACAACAACGTCGACTCGACAATGTTAACCTATCAAGTCGTGATTGCCTTTCGGCCAAAATCAGAGACTCAACTACGCGATAAGACTCCATTCCCGTATGACCATGCTATAAGTCCTTGTTGAGGCCGTGCCTCATAACTCAAATGAGACTCAATCATATCGCCGCCTCGCGACCCTTGCCGCCTCGCGGCCCTTCGCTACTAAATCATCAACTGATCCATCCAACTTGTGAACTAAGTGTCACTCGACCAACTTTGCCTTACAGTGTTTCCTGACTTAAACTCAAGATAACTCAAACCAACTTATGCAACTTATATGCCGACAACTCAAGACTCGACGCCACATCTCATGCCGAAGCACGTAGCCTATGTTGTAGCCATTCTTAGGCCCAAACACTTGTGTTCCAACCATACACACATTCAACTAGACTAAATCCAAAGGCACACACGCAGATTGCCGCTCGTGCCGACCTACCTTTATGAATTGGTCACTAACACCACAAGCTATCGTGGACTTATAGCCTTATTATTTGGCGACCGTTTCAACGCAAGTAGCTAGCCCCGAAGAAAGTTCCCGAATAACCCGAGCGGTTCGTCCAGCTACGGCTATACCGTATTTTCCTCCGGAACGACGCGGTCCCATGGCGCCCAGGGTTGCCGCTCGTGGAAACTTTTCCTTGTCGACAAGTTGTCCAATAACCATACAAGACTCGACACAAACTGACGTCTCATATAGTCATTCCTCTTCCAATGTTACCATCTCTTTCAAACCAATATCAAGATTTCTATCATTTGAGACCCCTCGACAATCCACGGTCGCGAGCATTCTTTCCATGTTACCATATTATTTCATTTAACTCAATACCTATTCGATGGTCCTTTCTCCAAAACTCATTAAATCAACCGTGGTTCATGCCTTAAACACTAAGTTCGTGCATCGTGCCTCAAACTGACTTCCATTCTACGCGACGCTATCGCCCAAGTCATACTTTATATGACGGACCTTCAGACCGTAAGACTATGTGGTTATACCTAACCATAGAACTCGTAGGACTTTGCTTGCTACCACTCCGATAGCCTAACATAACTTGCCTGACTTAAACGCACAACGACTTGACAAGCAATGGCTGCGTCAAGCCTCGTATTACGGAAACTGCCGCGCATGCGTTCGACTTCTGAACGACCAAGTCATTTGGGTGCCTAGACTTATATCATAAGCCGTGCAACGCAACTTAACTCATAGGGCAAGCCAAGGCTATGCCAAGCCTTGGACGATAGGACCGTGCATGCTTTATGAAGCATTTATGCGGGCGACGCCTATGACTTAGGCTACATTCATAACTTCGCCTACTCAACCAACTTTTCTTCTCCCAAGCCACGGGACGAAGGACCGAGTGTCATTTTTAAAGCACGCCGTGCACCAACTCTAAGCCAACCGTTGGACCTTTCCATATTCTAACTCAATTCGACCTGTCGGGATTATTCCCTTTAGCTATGTGGATTCGTCTCTTTTATTATCAAGCCTACTTGTGCGAGTTGAAAACATGCGATTTATTATGTGAAGGCTAAGATAAGGCAAGTTTACCGAAACTACTCCACCTGAGCGAGCGGTCGCCTCGACCGAGCGACGTCTTCGAGCAGCCGTTGCAAGGCTAAGTCCGAACGCCGTTAGCGTTTCGATTCCTCCGATTGACTGAGCGGGACGGGAGACTACATCATACACCACTCAGAAAAAGTTTCGTCCTCGAAACTAACTGAGTATACTTATCGTCTTATCACTTTACTCAACATTCTAGGACTCTCGTACACACTTACTCCTATGCATTTCTCAAATTCGAGCCACGCTCGTGCTACCAAAATCTTTTCTTCAAAACTCCCGATCTCAAAATCTTCGACACTTTCCTGCTCCTCAAGTCTCACTTTGACTCAACGTATCACTTAGTTGGATCGTGCACATATTCCAGGTGTCCCCAAAATACATGCATTTCAGCCAAGTCTCGTGATAGAGAATCCGCCATCACCACTTGAGTCGGATCGTGCACATATTCGGGCGTCCCTGATATACGTGCATGTCAACCGAGCCTCGTGAGTGGTGCCTCCATAATTTTCTATCGCTTCGCAGTCGGACGTCTGCCTAACCGCTAGGCTATGTCTTTTCGTCAGTGCTGGAATCATAGTTTCCAAACAACGATATCAATACTAACCCCATCCTAAGGTCAAACCAAATCGATGGTACGGGGTTTTCTACCCAAGCTCACATCACTCCGATTTCTAAACATCGAGCATCGATTCCCTACACACATCTCAACATTCGTCGCACGGGGTCTGAGTCATTCAGCAAAGCCATCCTACGATAACTCACATTTCAACCAATTCCTTGACGTATCGATATCACTCGTTCATTAAGCCATTTCGTACCGTCTATCTCTTCGAACACGTTCGACATAATACGCCTATCAATCCTTCTCAAGTCAAACTCGCTACGATACGATTCATTTCTAAACCATAATTTACATTTTATACTCCCTAAGTCATTTATCCCAATTTACGAAATCGATCACAAGGTCATCTGACTTAACAATACGTTGCACCCCGATCTCACGCGAGTCAGATTTTCCACGGTGGGCATGAATCACCATGCACGCTCCCGCAGGATAATCATCCTCATCGAGACGTAACTCTTGTTCGAGTCTAGACTAATTCATTCTCGATGCGCGGATTGGACCTACTCAATCCTCAAGTTTACTCAATCATCAATTGTAAGTCCAAACATCCTTAAATTATCCCTCGCATCAAACCGACAAGGCGAGACAATCAAAGTTGCCGCATCCTGATTTTTCGAGTTCGATCATTCCCGCGACATGAATCACCATGTCAGCGCTCACGCGGAATGATCGCCCCCAAATTCGATGCAACACATGTGCGAGGCTAGAGTTACGCTCGTGCAAGACAAGAATGTCGATGCTGTGGTTATCCGCGTAACCCTCAAGACACAATTATTTTCATCCAACATTCATCTCAATCAAAATTCTAAGTATAACACCCAACCGAACAATAACACTTGCACGATCGTCATTTGCCGAGTCAGAGTACCCCTGAGTTATCGCATATAGATCTTTGATACGCCTCAATACCATCGACGATATATGTAACCTGACGATCTTCCTTTGCAACCAATTTTGAGTCGTGCGAATGGTGCTATCGTCCGACTGGATAATCTCCTCAACATTGAAATTCAAGTTCGATCATTATCCCTCGAATCATTCACAACATCAATTTCTCTCAAACCTAATTTTGCGTATTGTTCATCCGTTTATCTTAAGTCATCGACCAACGTATTTTCTCAATTCGCATCATTCCTTGCTAACTCAAATCATCGAGCAACATTTAATCCAATCCTTAGAGTTATTGTGTAACTTCAAAATTTATCTTTTCATACACGCTATCTACCCATCGTGCTAACTTTTTCTATACGATCCACCTATCGATTTCCTTTATCAAGTCGTTCGTTCCCTACACCTTAACTTTTCCTCGATTTGATTTATCCACTCAATCATCTTCGCGTTTCATACTTGCGCAATCTCAATCTCGTGCACGTTCCGTACGCGTCAATTTCTAGGTTGTTCGAATCACACATCGTCAAATCTTAAGACTATAACTTGTTCAATGATACTCAATCTACGGCTTTGTATACACGCGATGTTTGCTGATAGACTCACCGACACCCTACATCCTCAATCAATTGATCGACATCCCTGAGGCTATCGTATACACCACTCAGGGATGAAGTCATTTGACAAATCCTGAAAACTATCGTTCGAATCAAAATCGACTTTTTGAATCCCGTTCGAACCATTCCTCGAATTCTAAGCACGCTCATCTATATCGCATCGACGATATCGCCGTTCGATAGCACCCCTATCGATAGTCATCCCACGTACTCAATCGAGTCTAACTCGTTCTCGTCTGACATAATTCGAATCCCGCACTCGACTTTTCTAAGGTCAACGCAATCCTTGGTGTATATGCCCAGCCCGACTTAGCCAACCGTGCTTACGCAAACCATCTTTTTGTTTTATCAAAAACTGTTCTCCTATGTTTTACAAAATAGTTAGACTTATTGTATGGACATCCGTGGGACATTTGAGAGAGAGCACACCAACGATATCAACATGCGGAAGCAAAATTTAGAATTTGCGAAAATAACGAAGTTAAAAAATTCAATCGATTGTCCAAGGACGTAAAGCCGTGCTCTGATACCATTATGTCACGCTCCGCTCCCGTATGAGCGATCGTCCGTGCTAAGGCGTAATGCCGCACGAGCCTAGATTGCGCTCGTGCAAGGCGGGTTCCATAACGGCCAATTTCAGCGGCTGCGACGAGGTCATCGCACAGAAGTCCCATGCAGAGACATTGAATAATAGCAGCGAAAATTAGAACAAAACACAAATCATTCAAAAGAAGCTCTTCACTGATATTAAAACAAAGGTTACAATGGGGCGCAAGGCCAAGATTACAAGTCTCTCAAGCTCACTCATCTCACATTACAAGTCACTCAGCTCTCTCTCATCTCTCAATACAAGTCTTGAGCCAGCGGATGCTTTGGAAGGCGACGTACATATATTATGTCCTGTATAAGTCTTGAATACATACGGCCGCACGCTTCGAATCGCCAAGGAACTCTGTGCCTCGACGCATCCAAGTGAGCTCCGTGCCACGAGCTTCTACCTGTGCCTGCATATGGAAACTATGTGGGTGTCAGTACTCAACTGTACTGGTGGAATGAGCTCCTCGCCCACCCATACAAAACCAATACGTTAATTTACTTTGTGCAACATAGTCCATTCTTATCAATTATTTTCTAGTCTTGTCTTAGGATCAGTTTTAGGACCGACGTCTTGGCCTATTTTATGTCTCTAGACCACCCCGTGCTTGCAACAACAACGTCGACTCGACAACGTTAACCTATCAAGTCGTGATTGCCTTTCGGCCAAAATCAGAGACGCAACTATGCGATAAGACTCCATTCCCGTGTGACCGTGCTATAAGTTCTTGTTGAGGCCGTACCTCACAACTCAAATGAGACTCAATCATATCGCCGCCTCGCGGCCCTTCGCTACTAAATTATCAACTGACCCATCCAACTTATGAACTAAGTGTCACTCGACCAACTTTGCCTTGCGGTGTTTCCTGACTTAAACTCAAGACAACTCAAACCAACTTATGCAACTTATATGCCGACAACTCAAGACTCGATGCCACATCTCGTGCCAAAGCACGTCGTCTATGTTGTAGCCATTCTTAGGCCCAAACACTTGTGTTCCAACCATACACACATTCAACTAGACTAAATCCAAAGACACACACACGGATTACCGCTCGTGCCGACCCATCTATATGAATTGGTCACTAACACCATAAGCTATCGTAGACTTATAGCCTTGTTATTCGGCGACCCTTTCAGCGCAAGTAGCTAGCCCCGAAGAAAATTCTCGAATAACCCGAGCGGTTCGTCCAGCTACGGCTATATCGTGTTTTCCTCCGGAACGACGCGGTCCCATGGCGCCCAGGGTTGCCGCTCGTAGAAACTTTTCCTTGTCGACAAGTTGTCCAATGACCATACAAGACTCGACACAAACTGACGTCTCACACAGTCATTCCTCTTCCAATGTTACCATCTCTTTCAAACCAATATCAAGATTTTTATCATTTGAGACCCCTCGACGACCCACGGTCGCGAGCATTCTTTCCATGTTACCATATCATTTCATTCAACTTAATGCCTATTCGATGGTCCTTTCTCCAAAACTCATTAAATCAACCGTGGTTCATGCCTTAAACACTAATTTCGTGCATCGTGCCTCAAACCGACTTCCGTTCTACGCGACGCTATCGCCCAAGTCATACTTTATATTATGGGCCTTGAGACCGTAAGACTATATGGTTATACCTAACCGTAGAACTCGTAGGACCGTGCTTGCTACCACTCGGATAGCCTAACATAACTTGCCTGACTTAAACGCACAACGACTCGACGAGCAAAGGCTGCGTCAAGCCTCGCATTGCAAAAATATGCCGCACATGCGTTCGACTTCTGAACGACCAAGTCATTTGGGTGCCTAGACTTATATCATAAGCCGTGCAACGCAACTTAACTCATGGGGCAAGCCAAGGCTATGCCAAGCCTTGGACGATAGGGCCGTGCATGCTTTATGAAGCATTTATGCGGGCGACGCCTATAACTTAGGCTACATTCATAACTTCACCTACTCAACCAACTTTCCTTCTCCCAAGCCACGGGATGAAGGATCGAGTGTCATTTTTAAAGCACGCCGTGCACCAACTCTAAGCCAACCGTTGGACCTTTCCATATTCTAACTCAATTCGACCTGTCGGGATTATTCCCTTTAGCTATGTGGATTCGTCTCTTTTATTATCAAGCCTACTTGTGCGAGTTGAAAATATGCGATTTATTATGTGAAGGCTAAGATGAGGCAAGTTCACCGAAACTACCTCACCTGAGCGAGCGGTCGCCTCGACCGAGCGACGTCTTCGAGCAGCCGTTGCAAGGCTAAGTCCGAATGCCGTTAGCGTTCCGATTCCTCCAATTGACTGAGCGGGACGGGGCACTACATTACCATATCCTACTGCAGGCTCGTTCGGCACAGTAATGTAACCGAAACGATATACTCTGACCTGTATGGACCACCACAAAAATCTGTAACGCTCTAGTCCCAAAATACCTAGAACTAGAAATGCGTATACATGCCAGCTACGTATCAAGTGGACTCCGGCACAGCTCGAATACGTATAAGTTGTATAGTAATGACCAACTATTTATACTAATGAATAATATCTAAGTATCAATCCACAGTAATATAATGCAAGAATGAACAATATAACATGGTGTGCACCCCATGCTATATTTGTAAAAAAAGACTCGAAATAATAACTTAAGTCTACAAATACTAGGCTAATACATGAATGAACAATATATAACATGGTGTGCACCCCATGTTATATTTGTCCGAAAAGACTCGAAATAATAACTTGAGTCTACAAATACTAGACTAACAAGTAGAATTTAAATAAATAGAGATGAATATGTAACCGCAAGAGATACCTAAAACATAAAATAACATCCATCGTGATCAGCAACTAACTGCACTATGTCGTCTACCTGGAGAGATCACTAGGTCCTCAAGGGACATAGCAAGGTACATAATATACATGCCAATGTACAAATATAAAAATATATGATCTAAGACAAACTAATGTATCTGGTCTACGTGCTATGCAAGTGAGAATATATACTGGAATATCATATTTTTGCCACTAAGGTTCACAAGCTCCTCAGTAAGCATTGCCCCAAGCACTGTATCATGGAACCAAGGGCAAAATAGAAAAAAAAAATATCAAGGCTCTGCTACAGAGATAATGACACTAGAACAAAACAGGCCAACTAGAAAAGAGTCTGATACTACAGTCACATTCTCCCTACCCCATGTCTAGAATCTAGCAAGTCAAGTCAATCATACTCTATCTAGAAGCATGAACCATAATAACTCTATCAATCTAACGTGACGTCATCACCATGAGTAACCATGTAAACCTTGCAACATGAATGTGTAGGTGTCATGTGGTCATTCGTGTCAATAAATACGATTCAATGCGACGTTATGCCTAGTGTCGATACTTGATGTCAATAAATGACATCGTCACCCGTATATGATAAGGACACTAAAGTACCGACCAATCATATGTCATGATAAACAAAAGCAAAAATAATAATAAAGAAAAGAAATAATATGTTGCAAAGGTAAGGTACACTTGCCTGTAACCTCTGTCTGAGTGTGCGGATGATCAACTCTAACGTCCTCGCTACTTCCGCCAAGTCCACCTATAATAAATATTCTATTATTAATAACTCTCTCTAACGACTTACCATATATGGACTTCCCATATATGATACATAATAATATATATACACCAAACTAGTCATAACTTCTATACTACACAATATAACATATATGGTACCAAATCTTCCTATAAAAATATTTTATTACTAACATAAAATATTAAATTAAATTCTAGAGAGGTCGAATTGCCCCGAAAGGTCGAATTGTCCCGAAAGTGGATGAAATTGGCTCGCAACAGAATTGGTCTATTCTAGATACATTTTCGTAGAACGGACGCTTGGGCTAAACTGTTTGGAATTGTATGGGTGGCCAACTAAATATGAAAATAGATACAGAGATCTTTCCGTTGGTTTTGGTTTCACAAAAATATGAGGTCAAAAAATACACGAAACCCTAGATGCAAACAACATACTTGCTGGAACGAATTCAGACTTGGAATCCAACTTCGGGTGAGTTCTAAAATTTGCAACTCCTCACAAAGTTGTCGTGGCTCCTCGGGGGCTTGCTAGGACGTGAGAGGGTTGTCCTAGGACTTCAAATAAATTGTTTTGAGGACCAAAAGTGGTGTGGAGAGGTGGTGGTGTCGGCTAGGGCTTAGGATGGTAGCCGCCAGGTTTCAATGGGAGAGGGGGTGAGGTCGACGGTATTGTATAAAGGTGTGGCAGGCCAGTTGAGAGGTTTTATATGTAGGTTTTTATAGGATTTAGGGTTTGGGAGGTTTGGGCTTTGTTTTAACTAATTTGGTTAATGTTTGATCCTCCAAAACCTAGTTATAGTAATAGGTACACATGGGTTTCCATATTTAGATAGGTTGTTTGATTGCGTTAAAGATGCAAGAATTTGTGGCACATGGATGCACTTAATTTGAATTAAATCAACCTAATATGGTCCTACTATGGGTTGACAACCTAGGATAGTCCCGACTAAGTTGGGTTCACTAGGGTTAAGTCCCGAAATTAATTATAATTGATTCTAACACCGAAATTATACTATATGGGACTTATATGCCATTTAAAAATAATTAGCACATGTGAACTCAATTGAGCGGCTCACCATTGGTATGTTCATAGTAAGCTCGAATTGGTCAAAACCATATATTGTGTCAAATAATTTGGATTGAAGTTGGGCCTTAATTGATATTTGGAAAACTAGTCAAATTTTACGATAGAGACTAACATGACTATTTTATCCCTAAATTTGTACATAAAAAATATAGTACAAGCAAACATATTTGGATGGGACACGATATATCAAATTGAAGGTGAACTTGTCTAGAATTCAAATATGAAATTAGATTAGAGAAAATTATAATTATTGTGCTTCAAAAATCAAAGCTACGATAAAGTGCTATTATAGTCTTTATTGACTTTAAAATATAATATATATATATAAATAATTAAAAATATTATCAAAAATTAGGGGGCTTACATCTCCTGCATGACCGACAACCTGAAGAGATCACGAGGTCATCAGGGAACATAACAAGGTACATACAACATGCCAAT
Organism: Iris pallida; assembly: GCA_029216955.1. Taxonomy (NCBI): domain Eukaryota; kingdom Viridiplantae; phylum Streptophyta; class Magnoliopsida; order Asparagales; family Iridaceae; genus Iris; species Iris pallida. The sequence goes on along the minus strand of JANAVB010016800.1, from coordinate 5,240,265 downwards.
ATAACAGTAAAAGAAATATATGCTCTAAAGGGTAATTACTGTATCCAGTCTAAGTGATATGCACGTGAGAGCACATTCTGGATATCGGACGTCAGGCCACTAAAGATCACAAGCTCCTCAGCAGGTAGACACCCAAGGTATCTGTCATGGTACCTTGCGCAAGCAATACAATAACACCAGTGCTCTGTTACATAGACAATGACAAGTAATAGTATAACAACCAAGTCCCAAATATGGTAACGAGGTCAAGCAATAAGATAACCTGATATGTCGTTAATATTCTCCCCACCCTATGTCTAGATCTAGCAAGTCGAGTCAAGTCCAATACAATAAATCACAAGTACAAGTAATGATCTAGTATCCTATCACGAAGTCCATAACTACAAATAATTATGTAGATTCCTTATCGTGAATCGTGTCAACGTCCTATGGTCTACTGTATAAGTGAACACGAATAAAGTATATGCGATGCCTAGTATCGATATTCGATGACTACAAGATGTCATCAGCACCCGAATATAACACAGACGCAAAGTATCAACTAATCCTACGTCTTTAATGATAATGAATCAAGAAAATAAAATGCAACAAATAAAATAAAGGACGATAAATTGTAACATTGGCAATGTACACTTGCCTGTAACTTCCAATTACGAATATGATGGACCAGCTCCGAGATCCTCGCTACGCCCGTCACGCACACATATAAAAGATTTACAAACTATTAATAGCATGCCTATGACATACCATATACATAAACTTACCATATATAGGCTATAATAATATATATACCAACTAGATATATTAACTATTCTACTCAATGTAATATAAATAGCATTAATTATAACCAATAAAGTAGCATATTAATAACATAATATTATCATATTTAATTCTAAAAAATAGTTAAAATATTTTATAATAATATTTAGTATATTCTATTAATGGAAGTATGGTTATCGATATCTCATATTGTTTCTAAATCAATAGTCATTGACTTGGTCCATTAATTCAGTGCCCGAAACGATAATTTTTTAATAAATCTTATTTCTAGAAAAATACTAATAAATATGTAATAATATATTTTTCTTATCAAAACATGCACAACAATTAATTTAAATAAGTCCCAACAAGTTCCAAGTCAAATAGCACATAGATCAGATAGTCTTTCAATGATCTTACAACACGACGACAAGTTCGAATTTTATTAAAATATCAAACCTCAATTAAATGCTGCAAAATATATTCAATGGAAATCTTAGGATATCTAGAGTCTTACCAAATATATGATAAGGGTTGAAGTGATCCAAAAGTTGACAAAAACTCGCACGCGAAGGAATTGGTTCAGTCTGGACACACATTCGTAAAATAGATGCCTCGGACAAACTGTTTGGAACAACATGGGTGGACAATTGGAAATGAAGATAAACACATAGATATTTTCATTAGTTTGGTTTCATGAGAAACGGACATCGTAAAGTAGGTGAAACACAACAAGGAAAATGACCAACCTGCTAGTTAGTACAAAATTGTGATGCTGGAATTGGTTGACTTGCAGGACTATTTTTTTAGTGCCCCACTCCGTGAAGGTACTAGATAAACAAAGAGATCAAATTGTTGGCTCTGTAACAGAAGACGATTGATCTAGGTGAGTGGACGAAGACTCATTTTATGATTCACTTATGCCTAATAAGAATCTGAGTTTTTGAATGAATGTTATTTGCTAATAACAATATGGTAACCATTGAGATTGCTAATACAACGAATCAGTATGTTGTTAAGAGAACTCACATGTTGCTATGCTGAGAACAAAAGATGAGATAACCTGCATGCTAAAAAGAAGAATTGCTGCATACAAATAAGAAATGATATGGTGCCTGCCATGCTAAAGTCAGATTATTGCCTGACAGTAAGAAATAAATTGTTGCCATGTTAAACCAATGAGATGATGCCATGCTAAAGATAAATCTTGTTCTGAATATGACTATTTATCGCGTTTAATAAGTAAAGAGAGAAGCATTAAGAGCCCCATAGAGAAAATAGGTGCCGGTAATTAAGAGCCCCATAGAGAAAATGGGTGCCAATAATTAAGAGTTGTCTGAAAAGAGATGATACTGCTTGTTCATATAGAGAAAAAGAAGAGATAAGATGGGAATGTCTGCTGATCGATCGATGAATTGTTAACAAGAAGAGTTTAATTGATAGATGTTGCATTCATAGAGTCGGTCCGGACACTTGTGCACAAGGATGTAATCTCTCGATTGGTTCCAGGGCACTGGGATCACTCAGTCTAGGAGGGAACAGGACACCCTGGGACTAGAAGCCCCCGCAATCAGGGGGGTGTCAGTCTATTAGTGAGATTGTCTAGAACGTCCCAACTGCTAATAATAGGAATACCTATGGACCATCATGTAGATAGGTGTAGATTGGTGAAGAGCTGAACTCTGAGCCACAGCTGCTAGTATGTGTTCATATCAGTGCAGAGTTGACCCGGAGAATCACAATTGCTGGTATCTGCACGTACTAGTACAGAGCTGAGCCTTGAGTCAAAGCTGCCAATTGGATTGCATGAGTCGATAACTATTTTGCTAAGAGGTATCAGTACAGAGACAAACAGGAGAAATGTTGGTTATATTATGTTATGCTAATCCTTGTCTTGTGTAGGGATGGACCATCGGCTGTGGTAAGAATCTGTCAATCCCCGTTCTCGAACAATGGTGTACACCAGGAGTATGGGCACCAGGGACCATGAGTGGGTTTCTTCTTCACCGCTCTGATATCTTTCATCTTGTACTTGACATTTAGCCACCGGCACCTGTTTAGCTGGCTGTCCTGGACATTAGTTTCCTTTTACATAATTGTAATTAAATCAGACTGCAGCTTACTACGGTTATGTTCTATTGACTCTCGGCACTAGCTCAATATTTTGTGTAGCTAGACTCATGAATCATTTTGATGAAGCATCGGGGACGCATTACTGATTTATCTTATATGATCATTATTACTGCTTCTTGGTTGATTGATTGAGACATAGATGCTCTGTGAGACCATAGGAGACCTGATTGTAGTATGTACCCCCTAGTCTCTTGACAGCCACAATCAACGTATGACATTTTCACACCTTATATGGGGTAGCTGGCCTAGTCCGTCTCCGTATTTCGGTACTGGGACGTGACAAAGTTTTATTGGTAGCCCATGCAGGTCTGATTTTTAGACTTATGGGCTGTTATTATTATAGGAGTCTCAAGCAAAACTTGTTTCCTTTGAACTTTTGCTCCGTCTTCCCTTCCTCACCATGATTGATAACTTGAATTACATCCTCGAATCTTTCTCGTCCTGTCAATTGATATCATATATCTTTTCCTATAGGGGTGTTTCTTTCTTAGTAGCTAGCGAGGCCAATGTGGAAGAACAACCAGTAGAGCATGGCTCGACAGGGCAACAGCAAGGAGGAGTACCCTCCCTTGGGCAGATCCGAATGGAAGTGCTGTCAGAGCCAGTGGGGCAACAGGTACAGAAACTCCTGTACCACCAGCGGTGCCGGCAGCGACGACAATACTCGATGTTGCAGCGCTCCTGGAGGTTATCAGGGAATTTTTGGCCACCAGCGTTAGTACGACCCGCTCCCGAATAATCGGACACAAGTCGGACACGCCTAGCCTTCGTCGATGGACACGACGAAGTAAGTTGTACAATTCTAAAGAAAACTCCAAGATACAAGATACAAGATATATAAAACAACACAGCTGCTATACATGCTCCAAAATATCACTACAATCCACAAGTTTAAAAACAGAAACATGGTAATGCCGGAGACAAATCCGGTTACCTGAATAAAATATACAATCCTGAAAACTCAATACAATATACATGATACAAACTCTAAATAAAACTAGAAAATAATCTAATCTAGAACACTGCAAATCTAAGTCCATCATGAACACTACTCTACCAGCTTCGGGCTCTGGCCTATAAGGTGGTACAACATCATCAAGCACACCTGCAACGTATCCTGTCAGGAAGAGAGCAAAGTACAACACCGACAAGAAGCACTAAACAAAGTAAACTAAAATGCATGAATAATGAACTACAATATGAACTATGGTATAAGAACCGGAACATGAAACTGTAGTACATGAATAACGATGAAACTATAATACCAGATCCAGAACAATGAACTAGACTATCAGTGTAACATGCATTTGAAATAACTATCAGAATATGTGACCGGCTGGGGTAGTACAGGATACAAGAGCACATGAATAATGGTACGGCTTAGAGTCCCACGTGTACGATGTGAGACCAAAGCTATTAGTCAATGCCTAGCTAATATAGGATTTGTCACATATCTGTAGTATTTTCCCACCCCCAATGTACAAGTAAAGAACACTGACAATGAACGATGAACAATGAACGATGAACGATGAACAATGAACAATCGTGTGTACAATGTGTCAATATGAGAACATGAAGCAAGACAGAAATACAGAGTAAAGCGTTCGAGTCGGTGTACTTGCCTTGCTCTGGAAAGATCGAGAAAAGTAAAGCACAGATTTGTATGTCCGCCTAGCATGTGAAAGTTGGTTAGGTAAAATTTATCATGATATTAGCTAACCAATTTACTAAATTAACTAATTGGTATATTCTAGCTAAGCATTCATATATAAATAGTATTTTAACAAAAACCTTTTTATCTTAGTAGTAGCTAGGTCCAAAACTTCTCAATAAACTATCTATGAAAGAATACTAAATAAATATATACTAATTATAATATTTTAGAAACATATATAGTATAACCTTAATCAAAACAGCTACTAATAAAAATTACATTTTTAGCAAAGAAATAATATATTACTAATATAGATAAAAATAGAGTCTAATAATTATCTAACATAGTTACTAGCTAGCTTACAAAATTAACTTCATAAATTAGCTTAATGAGCTAAGCAAATAAATATATAACTATACTAAAAATTAAAGCCCATAGTATTGGCCCAACATCTCACCATCATAGCCCAAGCTAATATATACATAGCCATCAGTTTTAGAAAATACAAACCAAAGTTCACAAAATATATACAAAACCATATTCTCCAACTACAATCACTGCAAACCCAGCTATCCAACTGGAAGTTAAAAAAAACTAATAAAACAAGGTTCAATAATTTCACAACTGGACTATTCGAATTTGAATGTCCAGTTATATAACATTTAAACTCAAATTTCCAACCAAGCTTATCTAATTCTCCAAATACTCATACCCAATCAAGAATCTGACTTGGAAATAGACTGAAGTAATTCAAAATGAAATGTTCAGAAACAGTCCAATTCAACAGTCCAATTCAAAGAAATCAAATGTATTCCCCAAGCATACAGTCTTCCCCTCTTCTGAACTCAACTGGATACCTAGACAACACCCAAACCCAGCAAAATATGCTTATAGAAACTCAAGCACAAACAAGTACTACAATCTCAAACCAAAAGTTTGACAGAAACTCAGTTTTTAGAAATATTCAAACTAGCAGTTCATCCCCCAACAGCACAACTAACCTATTATCTTCAAAATACACACAACCTGATCAAAATATACAGAAATAACCTGACTAAGAAATATACAACCAAATCGAATCAAAAATTAAAAACGAAGAGGACTGCACCATTGCTAATTCTATTCCAGTCACAAAGAGTTCATCAGTTTAATATGCACATAACCAGCCCACACTTGAAACTCAACCTTGTAACATTGGAACTTCTCCCTGCGGCCATGCGACACCAATGTGGAAACAACTAAACACGAACCTAACACTAGTACACACTCAAAGATTGGACACGAACCCAGCTCCCGACACAAGCGAACCGACTTTAATTTCTGACCGAGACTCAAATCAGTGCAAGCACAGAATAATGTATATATCTTAACATAAAGAGGGCAGAGCATTACCTGAGTAGAAGAAATCCAATCCGTTATTGAAAACACGATCCTACAGTGTCCGACACTTCTTCCTCGAGTCCAGCTGCAGGTCAAGATCCTAATGAGCCATTCATCGAACAGGTTCCACGTATCGGAAGGAAAACAGAGTACCAGTAATGTTGAATTCTCGTTTTAAAGAATAGCAAGAAAATCAAGAATATACGTGCTTACACTCACTAAATAAATTTTGATCAATTCAGTAGTTGATCTCTAGGAAGGATCAATGTTCTCCGATCCGACACCCAAATCAAAACCTAAACCAGAAAGGAGATCAAAACACCAATAGGCTCACAACAATTCTCCAGATCAGAATAACTACGAGACCGACACTCACCAGAAATTGATTGCTCGACTGAAGGGGATCGTCGATTCTCGATGAGGTGGTCCAGATCTGAACGGTCGAAATCGGGAGCCCGTGAATGTCGAACTCGCGATAGAGAACATCAAAAGTCGAAGAGTCGTCGATGGAGAAGATGATCTATGCGCCAATGTCACCAGAAGCAGCCGCACGCTACTCGAGGAGTTTGGACCCAGTCGTCGGAGGTGAACCGTCTAATGATGGAGATCGTCAGAAGCACCGCCGTCGTCGAGATGGAAGAACCACCGGAGAGATGGAGAAGCATCGTCGGGGAGACAGCCGCTCGCCATGGTCGGAGAGAATATCAGAGTCTCCGTCACCGCTAGGGAAGCACCGCACCGCGGTCGCCATGGCCGAATCTTCAAGAATTTAGGGTAAGGTGTAACGCCCCAGAACCAGAATACTAGAGAGCAGGGGCATACATAGCCAGCTACGTATAATGAAATGGAATCCACCTCACTATACGGTCACGGCTGTCTAGATATATGAGGGTTTAACTACAATCCATCAGTCTCCTATTGTCAATAACAAGCCTAATTGTCTCAATCTCAAGCAAGCAAGTAAAGTTACAAGATGTAAGATCACCAAATATACAATAGTAAGGCGTCCCAAACATTACAGATCCAGCTGATCATGAAGCTAGTCATTACAAAATGTAAGGACTAGCAAGAGTTTAGTCATACATGATCAACCCTAGGATCTGTCAATCATATTACATCCCGTAGGCAGACAATAATAAGGTATAAAATACGAGCTAACAGGTGCTCGCCGGCTAAACGCCTCAAAATGAGAATTTTACAATAGAGTGGGAGAGCCAAAAATAAACCCACTCGTTGCCCTGGTTACGCCTGGTGGTCACCATCGGGCTGGAAGGTTGGTAGATCCTCTGAAGCTGCTCCGAAATCTGGCCACACAAAACCAGCTGGGTCAGATCCCAGAAAGAGCAAGTGCCACAAAGGAGGCTTCACTTAAGAACTAAAACCAGCATATCAGAAAATATATTAAAGCAGTTATAAAGAGCTTGATAATAAAAGAATAACAACAGTCATAATGGAGTACGAGGGAACCATTCAAGTAGCCAGGTTATAACCCTTAAACAAAACAATGACCGGGGTTGTAACCCTTTACCTAAATAGTACTCCGTCTCCAAATCTTGTTGGTAAGGTAAAACGTTACAAGCATGACATGGGGTACAATAATACAATAAACGAAGAGAGGACTCAGAACTGTACCGGGAGCCAGATTACAACCTTTAAACCAAACAAGGATCGGGGTTGTAACCCTTCGCCTGAGCAAAACTTAGCCCCTGATCCTTATTGTTAAAAGTGACAATCATGCGATCAAGCCTGCAATAATCAAGCACTGAAACTACACCATACAATCATTCCCGGCCAATCATTGACTACGGCTTTCTGCATTAGCTAACTAGGGTTATCACAACATGCAGTGAGATGTTCCTCCAGCCACAAGCCCTGCAGCTAATCCAGGTTATCCAGGCGACTTGGATTCATTAAGCAGTGCATCGTTCTTTCCATATATCAGTGAATTTAGACTTGTGCCCTACTCGTCGGCAGGCTGCAAGTCCCACAATGGTGGCCGGGATAACGGGATCGCCTGTAACTAGGGAAATCTTTCATGACTACTGAATTATTCTAGTTATTAGCCTTAGCCATTTATAATAGGTATCCCTGACCGTGGTACTCAGGGATCCCTGTCCTAGACATGATGCAAACATTACCGGTTTAATTGTACAAACATAATCATCCACGGTGTCCAAGCCATTCAATCTTGTCATGACATGCTAGCCGTCGCAACAGCCTTCAAATATATATATATATATATATATATATATATATATATATATATATATATATATATATATTAAAATATATATATATATATATATATGTCACGCCCCAGAACCAAAATACTGGAGAGCGGGGGCAGACATAGCCAGCTACGTATAACGGAATGGAATCCACACCGCTATACGGTCACGGATGTCTAGATATGTGAGGGTTTCACTACAATCCATCAGTCTCTTAAGGTCATAAAATAGCCTATTGTCTCAATCTCAACCAACTAATAATAATCACAAGATATCAGATCACCAAATATACAATTGTAAGGCGTCCGAAATATTACGTATCCAGATGATCATGAAGCTAGTCGTTACAAAATGTGAGGACTAGCAAGAGTTCAGTCATACATGATCAACCCCCGGGGCTTGTCAATCATGTTACAGCCCGTAGGCAGACAGTAAGTAAGTACAATCGAGCTAACACTTGCTCGTCGGCTAAACGCCTTAAAAGAATAATTTACAATATTACAGTGGAAGAACAAAAGAAACCCACTCGATGCCCTGGTTACGCCTGGTGACCACCATCGGGCTGGAAGACAGGTAGATCCTTTGCTGCTGCTCCGGTATCTGGCCATACAAAACCAGCTAGGTCAGACCCCAGGAAGAGCAAGTGCCACAAAGGAGGCCACAAAATAAGAACCAAAGCCAGCAAATTAGCACAATAATATAATTACATAATAAAAGACAGTAGTTTAAGAAAAGCATGATGGGTAATTATAAAAGACAATCTTACATAGAATCACTAAAAGACAGGACATATGGAAAAGCATGACAGGATGATATACGATGAGATAACCATGGGACTATTCAAATAGCTAGGTTATAACCCGTAAACCCAACAAGGACCGGGGTTGTAACCCTTCGTCTGAACGGAACTTGGTTTCTCTCACCATTTATCGGCAAGATAAATATAAGAAATCGGGTCAAGTAACAATCTGGAGTGACAATCATTATAGTGACAATCTGGAGTGACCATCATTATAGTGACAATCTGGAGTGACAATCATTATAGTGACAATCTGGAGTGACAATCATTCAATCATTCTGGTACAATCTTACAATCAATCAATTCTAGACAATACTAAACTGGACTAGACTCCATCCAAGCAATCACGGCCAATCATTGCCTGCGGCTTTCTACATTAACTAACTAGGGTTATCACAATCCTAGTTACTAGCAAGATGCAATGAGATGCTCCAAGTAGTCACAGGCCCTGCAACTACCCAGGTTATCCAGGCAATCATTATAGTGACAATCTAGAAAGTATAATGCATTATAGTGACAATAGAGTTCAATAATTTAAGTGACAATGGTGGATGCCCCACATAACAGTGGGCTAGAAATGTGCCCTACTCGTCGGCAGGCTACAAGTCCAAACATTTACGGCCGGGATAATGGGATTGCCTGTAACAGGGGAACATCTCTTCATGACTAGTGAATTATACTAATTATTAACCTTAGTCCAATTCAGTAGGTACTCCTGACCATGGTACTCAGGAGTCCCCTCCTAGACATGATGCAAGACAGGACAAGTGGATTATTTGTACAAGCACAATCGCCCACGGTGTCAGGATTAATTATACAGGTCATGTCATGTCAGGTAGCCGTCGCAACAGCTTTTCAAGATGTATCAGGTCAGGTTATCATATCAAGTGTACTAGTCAGGAGTGCGCCATGACGGGCCACTTATCAGGTCATGCTCAATTATCAATTCTAAACATATCCAGTAAATTCGTGATTATCAAGTTCAGGACAAAAGGCGTAAGGATATAAAATGGACGTAAAATATCTAAATAAATATCAATATGCAGGGCTATAGAAGAGCCAAGCATTAAAGAAATAAGACCAAAACTCTAAGAGCCAATGGGTTAAGCAAGGGGTCAGGGGGGCAGCGTACGTAAAAGTCACGCACGCAGGACAGCGTACGCAAAAGTCACGCATGCAAGGCACGCTCAAGTCTGCGTACCAAGGCACACCCAAGTCTGCGTACCAAGGCACACTCAAGGGGAGCAGCGTACATGAAAAGTCACGTACGCTCAAGGGAGCAGCGTACATGAAAAGTCACGCACGCTCAAGGGGAGCAGCGTTGGTGAAAAGTCACGCACGCTGAGAGAGCAGCGTAGGTGAAAAGTCACGCACGCTACAGAGAGCAGCGTAGGTGAACAGTCACGCACGCTGAGAGAGCAGCGTAGGTGAAAAGTCACGCACGCTGAGAGAGCAGCGTAGGTGAAAAGTCACGCACGCTGAGAGAGCAGCGTAGGTGAAAAGTCACGCACGCTGAAGGGAGCAGCGTACATGAAAAGTCACGCACACTCAAGGAGACACGCTTCCAACAGGAAGCGTACTCAAGCCTGCGTATGCAGCGCTAAAGAGCGAGCGTAGCTCAGAGTACGAAGCTAAATAGCTCTGCACACTGCTCACTGTCTTCTCCAAACAGCAAGGACACCATGGATGAACCCAAAGCTTCAAAAGTTCAGAACTTGGCCATCCGAACTCCAAATTTGGATTTCCAAAGCTCCAACTGGAGTGAAACTGAATGCTCTTCCACATGGAAACATCAAAACCCGTAAACATCCAACTAAAATAGATCAAACCATACAAAATCCGAAAATAGAAATAACTTAGATCTAGAACAATGGAGACACCAAATCACAAAAAGCTAAGAACTAATGTTGATCACCAAGTCCTAATCTAGCAAATAGACAAATAAAAGAGGGTTCTCATGTAGTGGCAAGATGCACTTGCCTAGGGTTGGGAGAGTTGTGGAGGAAGGAGAAGAAGAAGAAAATAAATGGTGGTGGTAATGAAGAGAGAGAGTGGTAGGTGGGGATTATAAAGAGGGTGGGTTGTGGTGGAATGAAGGTGGAGCATAGGCTAAGGTGATCCAATACCTATTAAACCAAACCAACCAACCCAAAACCAATTAAAACCGAGCCAGCACAAAACCCAAAATACGAGAAATACTGAAATTCTACAAGTTAAAAAAATAAAAAATACATGCTAAAATCCATATACGAGTATAAATACGAAATACGGGAAATACGGAAAAATGAGGGTGACAACTCTACCCACCTTAAAAGAATTCCGTCCTCGGAATTTAATCAAGGAGCTAGAGATTGTCACGACAAGCTATACTAAGCACAGGCAAGCTACACTAAGCAGTTCAATCATACAATCATAGAATGCAAGCAAGGAAGGGAAAACGTAAGGCATAAGGAAGATATTACACCTCAGGAGTCAAACAAGTTCGGGATATCGCGATTGGATATCATCCTCACACTCCCACGTTTGACTCTCCCAATGAACGATGAACGCAAGAAACATGAACTAAACTGATAGTCTTGCGCTTGAGGTCTCTCCCCTTGGTCAAACAGGGACACGGGCCTATCCTCATACGAAAAGGTTGGTACCAATAACCAGTTTCGAATGACCTAGGATATGGCTCGGGTCCGGGATGTACCGTTGTAATTAGGATACATGAAATACGTCATGCACCCCGCATAATGACGATAGAAAAGCAAGATGAGAGGACACATATACCTCTCGGTCGATTCTGAACCTGAGCCTGGGCTAGGGCAAACTCCCGCGGGTTCTGTTGCTAGAAAGTCTGGGCCTGAGTCGGCAATGGCCTCGGGAACGGGAACTGCTGTTGCTGGTGAACTGGAGCTGGTACTGGTGCCGGTCCTCTAACCGAGGTACTAGATACTGTCGATGCTGAATCAATTCTGAAAGGGCAGGACCCTACCCTATGATCCGGTGCCCCACACAACAAGCATAATCCCAGCGCCTTGCGACACTTTGCTACCACATGTCCAGGCTTTCCACAATAAGAACAGCCCGCGGCGGAAGGCTGCGCTTGCTCCTGTTTCTGCTGAGGGTACGTCGGGGTCGAGTACTGGACCGACGTAACTGAGGTTGCTTGCCTCGGAGTTCCAATAGTCAAAGCCCTAGCTGCCGGGGCTGGTGCTGAAGACTGATTCATCTGACTATGGGACCGCTTCCGACCTCCAGTCCTGTCTACTATTCTCTGGGAGGTATACTCGTGCCTCTTTGCTGCTCGCAACACCGCATCATAGGTCTGATGCTCGAACTGTTCTACTGCCAATATAATCTCTAGGTGAAGTCCCTGCTGGAACCTCTACGCTCTGTCAAACTCGGTTGCCACCAAGGTGGGAACAAACCGACTGAGTCTGAAAAACTCGGCCGCATATCCGTCGACCGTCCTCCCCATCTGCTTAAGATTACTGAACCTGGTCTGCAAGTCATACCGAGCCACTGCATCATAATACTTGGTCTGGAACTTTTCGCTGAACACTGCCCAGGGGACAGGTATTGTCAATCCTACTGCTTGTGTGGCCCACCAACTGCGGGCTAAATCCAATAACTGTAGGCGCACCACAGCCACCTTCTCGTCTTCTGGAGTCTTCACGACTTCGAGAATCACCTCTATATCTTGTAGCCAAGCATCGGCAGCAATGGCATCCTCGCTGCCATCGAAGAATGGAGGGTTCAGGCGCTTAAAACTGTTGACCGCACTGTTCCCTCGGGGTCCACTTCTATTCAGAGCGTCTTCCACTGCCTGGTGCAAGGCATCGCCTCTACGATCCTGGGAAGCTAACAATGATCTGATGAGACCCACCAAAGTGCCATCATCAGGATCTGCAGGCTGGACTGGCTGAACTGGCGGCTCTCCTCCAGTAGGTACGACTCGGGAGGCTGCTCCTGAGTGCTGGGCATGATCTTCTGGTTGCTGCTGGTCCACGGGAGGTGCTCCTCCTTGCTGATCGGCAGGGTCAGGTGCAGTGCCGCTGAGGAAGACGACACAGGGAAACAATAAGAAAGGACCAGGACAGTTCAACGATACAAGCATGTAATCAGGGCAAGAATTTCAGGGATTTGAAAATACGGGTGGAGATCAAGGGCGAATACTGATTGAGACATCTATTCGGTAAACCCTCATATTTCTTGATTGACAAGACCTGCATGGGCCACCACTTAAACCATGTCACGCCCCAGAACTAGAATACTGGAAAGCGGGGACAGACATAGCCAGCTACGTATAACGAAATGGAATCCACACCGCTATACGATCACGGCTGTCTAGATATGTGAGGGTTTCACTACAATCCATCAGTCTCTTAAGGTCATAAAATAGCCTATTGTCTCAATCTCAACCAACTAATAATAATCACAAGATATCAGATCACCAAATATACAATTGTAAGGCGTCCCAAACATTACATATCCAGATGATCATGAAACTAGTCGTTACAAAATGTGAGGACTAGCAAGAGTTCAGTCATACATGATCAACCCCCGGGGCTTGTCAATCATGTTACAGCCCGTAGGTAGACAGTAAGTAAGTACAATCGAGCTAACACTTGCTCGTCGGCTAAACGCCTCAAAAGAATAATTTACAATATTATAGTAGGAGAACAAAAGAAACCCACTCGATGCCCTGGTTATGCCTGGTGACCACCATCGGGCTGGAAGACAGGTAGATCCTTTGCTGCTACTCCGGTATCTGGCCATACAAAACCATCTGGGTCAGACCCCAGGAAGAGCAAGTGCCACAAAAGAGGCCACAAAATAAGAACCAAAGCCAGCAAATTAGCACAATAATATAATTACATAATAAGAGACAGTAGTTTAAGAAAAGCATGATGGATAATTATAAAAGACAATCTTGCATAGAATCACTAAAAGACAGGACATATGGAAAAGCATGACAGGATGATATACGATGAGATAACCATGGGACTATTCAGATAGCTAGGTTACAACCCGTAAACCCAACAAGGACCGGGGTTGTAACCCTTCGTCTGAACGGAACTTGGTTTCTCTCACCATTTATCGGCAAGATAAATATAAGAAATCGGGTCAAGTAACAATCTGGAGTGACAATCATTATAGTGACAATCTGGAGTGACAATCATTATAGTGACAATCTGGAGTGACAATCATTATAGTGATAATCTGGAGTGACAATCATTATAGTGACAATCTGGAGTGACAATCATTATAGTGACAATCTGGAGTGACAATCATTCAATCATTCTGGTACAATCTTACAATCAATCAATTCTAGACAATACTAAACTGGACTAGACTCCATACAAGCAATCACGGCCAATCATTGCCTACGGCTTTCTACATTAACTAACTAGGGTTATCACAATCCTAGTTACTAGCAAGATGCAATGAGATGCTCCAAGTAGTCACAGGCCCTGCAGCTATCCAGGTTATCCAGGCAATCATTATAGTGACAATCTAGAAAGTACAATACATTATAGTGACAATAGAGTTCAATCATTTAAGTGACAATGGTGGGTGCCCCACATAACAGTGGGCTGGAAATGTGTCCTACTCGTCGGCAGGCTACAAGTCCAAACATTTACGGCCGGGATAACGGGATTGCCTGTAACAGGGGAACATCTCTTCATGACTAGTGAATTATACTAATTATTAAACTTAGACCAATTCAGTAGGTACTCCTGACCGAGGTACTCAGGAGTCCCCTCCTAGACATGATGCAAGACAGGACAAGTGGATTATTTGTACAAGCACAATCGCCCACGGTGTCAGGATTAATTATACAGGTCATGTCATGTCAGGTAGCCGTCGCAACAGCTTTTCAAGATGTATCAGGTCAGGTTATCATATCAAGTGTACTAGTCAGGAGTGCGCCATGACGGGCCACTTATCAGGTCATGCTCAATTATCAATTCCAAACATATCCAGTAAATTCGTGATTATCAAGTTCAGGACAAAAGGCGTAAGGATATAAAATGGACGTAAAATATCTAAATAAATATCAATATGCAGGGCTATAGAAGAGCCAAGCATTAAAGAAATAAGACCAAAACTCCAAGAGCCAATGGGTTAAGCAAGGGGTCAGGGGGGCAGCATACGTAAAAGTCACGCACGCAGGGCAGCGTACGCAAAAGTCACGCATGCAAGGCACGCTCAAGTCTGCGTACCAAGGCACACCCAAGTCTGCGTACCAAGGCACACTCAAGGGGAGCAGCGTACATGAAAAGTCACGTACGCTCAAGGGAGCAGCGTACATGAAAAGTCACGCACGCTAAAGGGGAGCAGCGTTGGTGAAAAGTCACGCACGCTGAGAGAGCAGCGTAGGTGAAAAGTCACGCACGCTACAGAGAGCAGCGTAGGTGAAAAGTCACGCACGCTGAGAGAGCAGCGTAGGTGAAAAGTCACGCACGCTGAAGGGAGCAGCGTACATGAAAAGTCACGCACACTCAAGGAGACACGCTTCCAACAGGAAGCGTACTCAAGCCTGCGTACGCAGCGCTAAAGAGCGCACGTAGCTCAGGGTGCGAAGCTAAATAGCTCTGCACATTGCTCACTGTCTTCTCTAAACAGCAAGGACACCATGGATGAACCCAAAGCTTCAAAAGTTCAGAACTTGGCCATCCGAACTCCAAATTCGGATTTCCAAAGCTCCAACTGGAGTGAAACTGAATGCTCTTCCACATGGAAACATCAAAACCCATAAACATCCAACTAAAATAGATCAAACCATGAAAAATCCGAAAATAGAAATAACTTAGATCTAGAACAATGGAGACACCAAATCACAAAAAGCTAAGAACTAATATTGATCACCAAGTCCTAATCTAGCAAATGGACAAATAAAAGAGGGTTCTCATGTAGTGGCAAGATGCACTTGCCTAGGGTTGGGAGAGTTGTGGAGGAAGGAGAAGAAGAAGAAAATAAATGGTGGTGGTAATGAAGAGAGAGAGTGGTAGGTGGGGATTATAAAGAGGGTGGGTTGTGGTGGAATGATGGTGGAGCATAGGCTAAGGTGATCCAATACCTATTAAACCAAACCAACCAACCCAAAACTGATTAAAACCGAGCCAGGACAAAACCTAAAATACGAGAAATACTGAAATTCCACAAGTTAAGAAAATAAAAATACATGCCAAAATCTATATACGAGTATAAATACGAAATACGGGAAATACGGAAAAATGAGGGTGACAACTCTACCCACCTTAAAAGAATTTCGTCCTCGGAATTTAATCAAGGAGCTAGAGATTGTCACGACAAGCTATACTAAGCACAGGCAAGCTACACTAAGCAGTTCAATCATACAATCATAGAATGCAAGCAAGGAAGGGAAAACGTAAGGCATAAGGAAGACATTACACCTCACGAGTCAAACAAATTTGGGATATCGCGATCGGATATCATCCTCATACTCCCACGTTTGACTCTCTCAATGAACGATGAACGTAAGAAACATGAACTAAACTGATAGTCTTGCGCTTGAGGTCTCTCCCCTTGGTCAAACAGGGACACGGGCCTATCCTCATACGAAAAGGTTGGTACCAATAACCAGTTTCGAATGACCTAGGATATGGCTCGGGTCCGGGATGTACCGTTGTAATTAGGATACATGAAATACGTCATACACCCCGCATAATGACGGTAAAAAAGCAAGATGAGAGGACACATATACCTCTCGGTCGATTCTGAACCTGAGCCTGGGCTAGGGTAAACTCCCGCGAGTTCTGTTACTGGAAAGTCTGGGCCTGAGTCGGCAATGGCCTCGGGAACGGGAACTGCTGTTGCTGGTGAACTGGAGCTGGTACTGGTGCGGTCCCCTAACCGAGGGACTAGATACTGTCGATGCTGAATCAACTCTGAAAGGGCAGGACCCTACCCTATGATCCGGTGCCCCACACAACAAGCATAATCCCAGCGCCTTGCGATACTACGCTACCACGTGTCCAGGCTTCCCACAATAAGAACAGCCCGCGGCGGAAGGCTACGCTTGCTCCTGTTTCTGCTGAGGGTACGTCGGGGTCGAGTACTGGACCGACGTAACTGAGGTTGCTTGCCTCGGAGTTCCAATAGTCAAAGCCCTAGCTGCCGGGGCTGGTGCTGAAGACTGATTCATCTGACTATGGGACCGCTTGCGACCTCCAGTCCTGTCTACTATTCTCTAGGAGGTATACTCGTGCCTCTTTGCTGCTCGCAACACCGCATCATAGGTCTGATGCTCGAACTGTTCTACTGCCAATATAATCTCTATGTGAAGTCCCTGCTGGAACCTCTGCGCTCTGTCAAACTCGGTTGCCACCAAGGTGGGAGCAAACCGACTGAGTCTGGAAAACTCGGCCGCATATCCGTCGACCGTCCTCCCCATCTGCTTAAGATTACTGAACCTGGTCTGCAAGTCATACCGAGCCACTGCATCATAATACTTGGTCTGGAACTTTTCGCTGAACACTACCCAGGGGACAGGTGTTGTCAATCCTACTGCTTGTGTGGCCCACCAACTGCGGGCTAGATCCAATAACTGTAGGCGCACCACAGCCACCTTCTCGTCTTCTGGAGTCTTTGCGACTTCGAGAATCACCTCTATATCTTGTAGCCAAGCATCGACAGCAATGGCATCCTCGCTGCCATCGAAGAATGGAGGGTTCAGGTACTTAAAACTGTTGACCGCACTGTTCCCTCGGGGTCCACTTCTAT
Source organism: Iris pallida (assembly GCA_029216955.1). Lineage (NCBI taxonomy): Eukaryota > Viridiplantae > Streptophyta > Magnoliopsida > Asparagales > Iridaceae > Iris > Iris pallida. The sequence continues at coordinate 5,222,573 of JANAVB010016800.1, read as the reverse complement.
TCAGAGCGTCTTCCACTGCCTGGTGCAAGGCATCGCCTCTATGATCCTGGGAAGCTAACAATGATCTGATGAGACCCACCAAAGTGCCATCATCAGGATCTGCAGGCTGGACTGGCTGAACTGGCGGCTCTCCTCCAGTAGGTACGACTCGGGAGGCTGCTCCTGAGTGCTGGGCCTGATCTTCTGGTTGCTGCTGGTCCACGGGAGGTGCTCCTCCTTGCTGATCGGCAGGGTCAGGTGCAGTGCCGCTGAGGAAGACGACACAGGGAAACAATAAGGAAGGACCAGGACAGATCAACGATACAAGCATGTAATCAAGGCAAGAATTTCAGGGATTTGAAAATACGGGTGGAGATCAAGGGCGAATACTAATTGAGACATCTATTCGGTAAACCCTCATATTTCTTGATTGACAAGACCTGCATGGACCACCACTTAAACCATGTCACGCCCAGAACCAGAATACTGGAGAGCGGGGGCAGACATAGCCAGCTACGTATAACGAAATAGAATCCACACCGCTATACGGTCACGACTGTCTAGATATGTGAGGGTTTCACTACAATCCATCAGTCTCTTAAGGGCATAAAATAGCCTATTGTCTCAATCTCAACCAACTAATAATAATCACAAGATATCAGATCACCAAATATACAATTGTAAGGCGTCCCAAACATTACATATCCAGATGATCATGAAACAAGTCGTTACAAAATATGAGGACTAGCAAGAGTTCAGTCATACATGATCAACCCCCGGGGCTTGTCAATCATGTTACAGCCCGTAGGCAGACAGTAAGTAAGTACAGTCGAGCTAACACTTGCTCGTCGGCTAAACGCCTCAAAAGAATAATTTACAATATTACAGTAGGAGAACAAAAGAAACCCACTCGATGCCCTGGTTACGCCTGGTGACCACCATCGGGCTGGAAGACAGGTAGATCCTTTGCTGCTGCTCCGGTATCTGGCCATACAAAACCAGCTGGGTCAGACCCCAGGAAGAGCAAGTGCCACAAAGGAGGCCACAAAATAAGAACCAAAGCCAGCAAATTAGCACAATAATATAATTACATAATAAGAGACAGTAGTTTAAGAAAAGCATGATGGATAATTATAAAAGACAATCTTGCATAGAATCACTAAAAGACAGGACATATGGAAAAGCATGACAGGATGATATACGATGAGATAACCATAGGACTATTCAGATAGCTAGGTTACAACCCGTAAACCAAACAAGGACCGGGGTTGTAACCCTTCGTCTGAACGGAACTTGGTTTCTCTTACCATTTATCGGCAAGATAAATATAAGAAATCGGGTCAAGGAACAATCTGGAATGACAATCATTATAGTGACAATCTGGAGTGACAATCATTATAGTGACAATCTGGAGTGACAATCATTATAGTGACAATCTGGAGTGACAATCATTATAGTGACAATCTGGAGTGACAATCATTCAATCATTCTGGTACAATCTTACAATCAATCAATTTTAGACAATACTAAACTGGACTAGACTCAATTTTAGACAATACATTATAGTGACAATAGAGTTCAATCATTTAAGTGACAATGGTGGGTGCCCCACATAACAGTGGACTGGAAATGTGTCCTACTCGTCGGCAGGCTACAAGTCCAAACATTTGCGGCCGGGATAACGGAATTGCCTGTAACAGGGGAACATCTCTTCATGACTAGTGAATTATACTAATTATTAACCTTAGTCCAATTCAGTAGGTACTCCTGACCATGGTACTCAGGAGTCCCCTCCTAGACATGATGCAAGACAGGACAAGTGGATTATTTGTACAAGCACAATCGCCCACGGTGTCAGGATTAATTATACAGGTCATGTCATGTCAGGTAGCCGTCGCAACAGCTTTTCAAGATGTATCAGGTCAGGTTATCATATCAAGTGTACTAGTCAGGAGTGCGCCATGACGGGCCACTTATCAGGTCATGCTCAATTATCAATTCCAAACATATCCAGTAAATTCGTGATTATCAAGTTCAGGACAAAAGACGTAAGGATATAAAATGGACGTAAAATATCTAAATAAATATCAATATGCAGGGCTATAGAAGAGCCAAGCATTAAAGAAATAAGACCAAAACTCTAAGAGCCAATGGGTTAAGCAAGGGGTCAGGGGGGCAGCGTACGTAAAAGTCACGCACGCAGGGCAGCGTACGCAAAAGTCACGCATGCAAGGCACGCTCAAGTCTGCGTACCAAGGCACACCCAAGTCTGCGTACCAAGGCACACTCAAGGGGAGCAGCGTACATGAAAAGTCATGCACGCTCAAGGGAGCAACGTACATGAAAAGTCACGTATGCTCAAGGGGAGCAGCGTTGGTGAAAAGTCACGCACGCTGAGAGAGCAGCGTAGGTGAAAAGTCACGCACGCTACAGAGAGCAGTGTAGGTAAAAAGTCACGCACGCTGAGAGAGCAGCGTAGGTGAAAAGTCACGCACGCTGAGAGAGCAGCGTAGGTGAAAAGTCACGCACGCTGAGAGAGCAGCGTAGGTGAAAAGTCACGCACGTTTAAGGGAGCAGCGTACATGAAAAGTCACGCACACTCAAGGAGACACGCTTCCAACAGGAAGCGTACTCAAGCCTGCGTACGCAGCGCTAAAGAGCACGCGTAGCTCAGGGTGCGAAGCTAAATAGCTCTGCACACTGCTCACTGTCTTCTCCAAACAGCAAGGACACCATGGATGAACCCAAAGCTTCAAAAGTTCAGAACTTGGCCATCCGAACTCCAAATCCGGATTTCCAAAGCTCTAACTGGAGTGAAACTGAATGCTCTTCCACATGGAAACATCAAAACCCATAAACATCCAACTAAACTAGATCAAACCATGCAAAATCCGAAAATAGAAATAACTTAGATCTAGAACAATGGAGACACCAAATCACAAAAAGTCAAGAACTAATGTTGATCACCAAGTCCTAATCTAGCAAATGAACAAATAAAAGAGGGTTCTCATGTAGTGGCAAGATGCACTTGCCTAGGGTTGGGAGAGTTGTGGAGGAAGGAGAAGAAGAAGAAAATAAATGGTGGTGGTAATGAAGAGAGAGAGTGGTAGGTGGGGATTATAAAGAGGGTGGGTTGTGGTGGAATGAAGGTGGAGCAATGGCTAAGGTGATCCAATACCTATTAAACCAAACCAACCAACCCAAAACCAATTAAAACCGAGCCAGGACAAAACCCAAAATACGAGAAATACTAAAATTCCACAAGTTAAGAAAATAAAAATACATGCCAAAATCCATATACGAGTATAAATACGAAATACGAGAAATACGGGAAAATGAGGGTGACAATATATATATATATATATATCATGTCATGTCCACTGTCAGAAGTGCGCCACGTCGGGCCACTATCACATCATGTAAAAAGTGCACCACAACGGGTCACCATCGTGTCAGGAAATAATTAATTTGGCACAAGCACATATTTAATAATTAAAAATTAGAAGGGGCAAGAGCTGTGGAGGACTCATGCGGCTCAAGAAAATTTTTATGCGGCCAGCAGTCACTTGGCCATATGCGGCTGAGCAAAATATATAAGCATGCATGCTTGCATGCAAATGCATTTAATACATTAATATAATACATTAATATAATAGATTAAATAATGTATTAATATATCAAATACATCATATTAATATACATTATATTAATATATTAATATATATTAAATGTATGCTAGCATGCATTAGTATAATGCATGCGGCCAATGGAATATAATGTATGCGACCAGCATTAGCTAAATGGCCATGCGGCATGCTGCTGTTACTATAAGCATTTAAATGCTTAAATGCCATATGTTGCTCACTATTACTAATGCATGTAGTGAGAAAGGCTATTAATGCATGCGGCTCACTATTGGCATTTGGCCTATGCGACTAGCTACTGTACTTGTGTATGCAAGCAAAGCTTGCTAACCTACGCATTAAATAATGCATTTAAAGAACACCTGCATGCATTAATAACTAAGCATTAAAAGGACATGCATGCATAAATAACTAAGCATTAAAAAAAGACACTTGCCAGCACATGCATTTAAACAATGCATTAAAGAATGTATCCATTAACCATTGCCAGCACATGCATTTAAACAATGCATTAAAAAATGCATCCATGCATAAACAATGCATTTAAACTCATGTACGCATGCACATGCATTTAAACTCATTAAGCATATGCGGCTATATGCTGCTATATGCGGCTAATGCCACTATATGCGGCTAATACTAAATATAATGCATTAAAGAATGCATGCTTTAAACTCATTAAGTATATGCGGCTGACTAACAAATGCATTATTTAATGCATTAAGTATATGCGGCTGATGCTAAATATACAAATATGCATGCTTGTATGCATGCGGCTGACTTGGGTATTGCTCCTTATGCGGCTCACTTTGGTATTGCATGCGGCCAAGTGCTTTACGTATGCATGCAAGCTGATGCTTGCTAATGCATTAAAATATACATGCTTGCTAATGTATTTAAATTATGCAAAGGCCATGCGGCTCAGAGTGCAATTAATGGCTCCCACAGAGAACATGTCCATGAAAAATACTATGGCCTCCATGCTCCTCCAATCTACAATAGAAACCCAAATCCAGACTCCCGTAGGTCAAATTTGGATAAAATAGAATTCTCTACAACATGGAACCATCAACTAGCAAAAATATGCAAGTTTGATAGATCAAAACTCCTGAAAACCGAAAATACCACAAAGCTAGATTTACAAGAATTTAACCATGGAAATGAAAAATACTAAGTACTAAAGTGGGTTAGAAACACATGAGGAAGACAATGGAACATTAAAAATGGACTTTCTCCATGAAGCAAGGTGCACTTGCCTAAACCTTCCACTCTCAGGTTAGTGGAGAAGTAATGGTGGGGAAGAAGAAGAGTTAATGAGGAGAGAGAAATGTGTGGTAGGATATTTAATGAAGGTGGTGGTAGGTGGGAGTGGTTTGGTTCATATAAAATCTAGCAAAACTAAACCATGCAAAATCAAGCCGAACCAAGTCAAGTCGGGCCGAACCAAACAAGGAGACATGTAATACGGGTCTAAATACGTATACATATACCAAAATACGAAATACGAACAATGGTCATTATAACTCTACCCACCTTAAAAGAATTTCGTCTTCGGAATTTAATCAAGAGGCTAGAGATGGAAGGACAAGATATACTACTCACAGGCAAGCTGCACTAGTCAAGCAATTATTCATGCAAGCAAGGATTCGAAGACATGAGGCATAAGAAAGATATTATACCTCACGAGTCAAACAGGTCGGGATATCGCGATCGAATATCATCCTCACGCTCCCACATTGACTCTCCCAAAGAGTGATGACCCCAAGCGATACGGACTAACTTGATAGTCTTGGTCTTGAGTATCTTCTCTTTTTGGTCCACTATGGATACGGACCTCTCCTTATACGAAAGGTTGGTACCAACAACCAATTCCGAATGATCCAGGATATGACTCGGGTCCGGGATATACCGTCGTAGTTGGGATACATGGAACACGTCATGCACCTAACTCAGAGACGATAGGACACATCTCCTACTCGCTCCAGAATATCGAACGGTCCTATATACCTAGGACAAAGCTTTCCCCGTACGCCGAAATGAATGACGCCACGGTTAGGCGAGATCCTCAGGAATACATGGTCGCCGATAGAAAATTCAAGGGGACGCCGATGAGAATCGGTCCAATGACGCTGACGATCTTGTGCAACGCGAAGATGATCTCTGACTCTCCTGACCACCTCAACTGTCTGAGTGATTATCTCTGGACCAAGCATCTGTCTCTCTCCAACATCGTCCCAGGCTAGTGGGGATCTGTACTTCCTTCTATATAGTGCCTCGAACGGTGCTACCTGGATACTAGCTTGGAAACTGTTGTTGTATGAGAACTCCACCAGGTACAGGTGATCCTCCCACAAACCACCGAAGTCGAGTGTACAAGATCTCAACATATCCTCAAGAGTCTGGATCGTGCGTTCTGGCTGACCATCCGTCTGCGGGTGATAAGCTGAGCTAAACTGGAGGTGAGTTCCCAAACTCTCTTGCAAGCTACGCCAAAAGTGCGACATAAATCTTGAATCCTGGTCCGAGGTGATACTGACTGGTATACCGTAGAATCTGACAATCTACCGGAGATACATCTTTGCTAGCTGAGCTGTCGACTGACCAACTTTGAATACGAGAAAGTGAACCACCTTCGTGAGCCTGTCAACTATAACCCAAATAGCATCTCTACCGGCTGGGATCTAGGTAATCCAGTCACAAAATCTATGGTTATATGCTTCCACTTCCATTCTGGAATTGACAAGGGCTGAAGAAGTCCAGCTGGCCTCTGATGTTCAGCCTTGACTTGTTGGCAAACCAAACACCGAGAGATAATCCGAGCTATCTTCCTCTTCATGTCATTCCACCAAAAGTGCTGACGGATATCACGGTACATCTTTGTGCCACCGGGATGAATCGAATACTGAGAACTGTGAGCTTCCGCCATGACCTCATGTCTGATATCTCCACTGGGTACACAAAGACGCTTACCATGTCGAAGTGTACCATCTTCATGAATGCATAATTCTGGTCGGCATCCTACTTCACATTCTGTTCTAAGCCGCTGAAGCTTAGAATCGGAGGACTGAGCTATCTTGATCCTATCAACTATACTGGACGAACTTGTATGCTGGCCATCAATGCCACATTGGTAGGAAGGACAACTTCTATATCCATCTTCTGAAGATCTGCTAACAACTCGTGTTGCGCTGTCAGAAAATAAACTCCGGCTCTCCTGTTAAATGCATCTGCAACAACGTTGGCCTTCCCAGGATGATACTGTAGGTTGATATCATAATCCACAAGCAGCTCTAGCCATCTTCTCTGACACATGTTAAGATCCTTCTGGGTGAACACATACTTCAGGCTCTTGTGGTCGGTAAAAATCTCTACCCTATCTCCATACAAGTAGTGTCTCCAAAGCTTAAGTGCAAACACTATCGCTGCCAGTTCCAAGTCGTGGGTCGGATAATTCCTCTCATGATCACGGAGTTGTCGTGACGCATAAGCTATTACCTTCCCATGCTGCATCAAAACACATCCTAATCCTCTGCCTGAAGCATCACAGTACACTGAAAATCCTCCGGTCCCATCTGGAAGTGTGAGAATGGGTACCGTCATCAAACCTCGCTTCAGCTTCTCAAAAGATTCCTGACATTTTGCTGTCCAAGCGAACTGCACATCCTTGCGGGTCAACTGTGTCAATGGCGCTGATATCCGAGCAAAGTCCGAAACAAATCTCCGGTAATAGCCGGCTAATCCAAGAAAACTGCGAACTTCTGCAACTGTGCTGGGCACTGGCCAGATTTATATAGCCACGATCTTCTGAAGATCCACTTCTACTCCCCCTCTGGTGATGATATAACCCAAGTATGAAATACGATCGAGCCAGAACTTGCATTTACTGAACTTGGCATACAACTGGTGCTCTCGGAGAATTTGGAGGACAACTCTGAGATGCTGCTCATGCTCCACTTCACTCTTGCTGTAGACCAGGATATCATCTATAAATACGATCACAAACTGATCCAAATAAGACATGAAGATACGATTCATGAGGTCCATGAATACAGTCGGCGCATTGTTGCTCCAAAGGGCATAACAAGGAACTCCCAATGCCCATATCTAGATCTGAAAGCTGTCTTTGGGATGTCCTGCTCTCTGACTCTGATCTGGTGGTATCCTGACGCAAATCAATATTCAAGAATACTGCCGCTCCTCTGAGTTGATCAAACAAGTCATATATTATGGGGAGAGGATATCTGTTCTTGATTGTTACTGAGTTCAAGGTACGATAGTCAATACATAATCTGGACGTACCATCCTTCTTATTCACAAGAAGTATCGGGGCTCCCCAAGGAGATCCACTTGCACGAATGAATTCCTTGGTTCTGAGTTCTTCAATCATCTTGTACAATACCTCCAACTCTGATGGCGCCATCCTGTAGACTCTCTCTGACACTGGTGCTGTCCCGGGAATCAAGTCGATAGTAAACTCGATCTCTCGCTCTGGCGGCATTCCTAGAAGCTCTTTCGAGAAAACATCTGGAAATTCCTCAACTATCCGGGGTAACTACACCGCTGCTACGACCATCCGCAACAATGGAGGAGAATGTTCAACTTTGCCTCGAGAAAAAGAAAACTCTGGCTCGCCTGGAATGCTAAAAACAACTCTGTCAATATGGCAGTCTATCCTAGCATACTGGTCTCTCAACCAATCTATCCCTAAGACCACATCATAATCGGCCATCGGAAATTCTATCAGCCTAGCGGGAAACTCTCTACCGCTAACCACGATCCGACACGAGGAAAATACTCTATCTACTCCCACAAGACCATTACCAGTAAGTATATTGAGCCTTACTGATAAAGACTCGGGCTCTAGTCCTATCCGTGTCGCGAATCGTGTAGACATAAATGAATGCGATGCACTAGAGTCAAATAATACTGAAGCCAGAAAAGTGTTGACGAGAATAGTACCTGCCACTACCTCACCTGGCGCCACTCCTTCTTCTTCCATGGTTAAAGCCAACACTTGACCATGTCCTCTGGGTGCCGGCCCTCTCTGCTGGAATCCTCGCTGCCTATTCTGAACTTGTGCCTGGGCATACTGCTGAGGCCTTTGCTGCTGAAAAGCTTGGGTCTACGTCGACAACGGTCTCGGGGATGGAAATTGCTGCTGGACTGGTACTGGGGATGGTCCTCTAACTGATAAACTGGTCCTGGCTGGTGATGAGTCAGTCCTGAACGGGCAGGACCCTACCTTGTGGTCTGACGCTCCACAAAGCAAACACAATCCTCGAGCCTTGCGATATTCTGAAACAACATGCCCAGGCTTCCCACAATAAGAGCAGCCCATGGGAGAAGACTGCTTATGCTTCTGCTACTGAGGATACGTCGGGGTTGAATGCTGAACCGACGTAACTGAAGTTGTCCTTCTCGGAGCTCCAATGGTCAAAGCCCTGGCTGCCGGGACTGGGGCTGACGACTGATTCATTTGGCCGTGAGATCGCTTTCGACCTCCGATTCGGTCCACAATCCTCTGGGAGGTATACTCGTGCCTCCTAGCTGCCCTCAATACCGCATCAAAAGTCTGATGCTCAAACTGCTCCACCGCCAGCAAATCTCCAGGTGGAGTCCCTGTTGAAACCGCTGGGCTCTATCAAACTCGGTCGCTACTAAGGTGGGAGCAAACCGACTAAGCCTGGAAAACTCGGCCGTATGCCCATCGATCGTCCTGTCCATCTGCTTCAAATTGGTGAACTTGGTCTGTAGATCGTACCGAGCCACCGCATTGAAGTACTTGGTCCGGAACCTCTCACGGAATACTGCCCAGGCAATAGGCGCCACTAGTCCAACGGCCTGAGCCGTCCACCAGCTGTGGGCTAGATCCAATAACTGCAGGCGCACCACGGCCACCTTCTCATCTTCTAGGGTCTTTGCTGCTTCCAATATCACCTCTGTGTCCTGAAGCCACGCATCAGCAGCGATAGCGCCTTCGCTGCCATCAAAAAATGGAGGGTTCAGGCGCTTAAAACTGTTCGCTGCACTGTTCCCATGATGTCCACCTCTTCCCAAAGCATCTGCCACTGCTTGATGCAAGGTATCTCCTCGACGATCCTGCGATGCAAGCAACTCCCTGATAAGTCCAACCAAGGCTCCATCATCCTGCCCTGCGGGCTGGGCTGGCTGCACCGGGGGTTCTGGATCTCCAGGAGGCATGACCCGGGAGGCTGCTCTTGAGTGTTGGGCCTGATATTATGGTTGCTGTCGGTCCACGGGAGGCGCTTTGCCTTGCTGATCTGCAGGTCCAGGAATAATGTCGCTGAAGAAGACGACATATGGAACAATAAGGAAGGACCAAGACAGATCAACGATACAAGCATGTGATCAGGTCGAGAATCTCAAGGATTAGAAGGTACGGGCAGAGATCAAGGGCGAGTGCTGATTGAGACATTTATTCGGTAAACCCTCACATATCTTGATTTACAAGACCTGCATGGGCCACCACTTAAACTATGTAACGCCTCAGAACCAGAATACTGGAGAGCGGGGGCATACATAGCTAGCTACGTATAATAAAATGGAATCCACCTCACTATACGGTCACGGCTGTCTAGATATATGAGGGTTTAACTACAATCCATCAGTCTCCTATGGTCAATAACAAGCCTAATTGTCTCAATCTCAAGCAAGCAAGTAAAGTTACAAGATGTAAGATCACCAAATATACAATAGTAAGACATCCCAAACATTATATATCCAGCTGATCATGAAGCTAGTCGTTACAAAATATGAGGACTAGTAAGAGTTTAGTCATACATGATTAACCCTAGGATCTGTCAATCATGTTACAGCCCGTAGGCAGACAATAATAAGGTATGCAATACGAGCTAACAGGTGCTCGCCGGCTAAACGTCTCAAAATGAGAATTTTACAATAGAGTGGGAGAGCCAAAAATAAACCCACTCGTTGCCCTGGTTACACCTGGTGGTCACCATCGGGCTGGAAGGTTGGTAGATCCTCTGAAGCTGCTCCGAAATCTGGCCACACAAAACCAGCTGGATCAGATCCCAGAAAGAGCAAGTGCCACAAAGGAGGCTTCACTTAAGAACTAAAACCAACATATCAGAAAATATATTAAAGCAGTTATAAAGAGCTTGATAATAAAAGAATAACAACAGTCATAATGGAGTACGAGGAAACCATTCAAGTAGCCAGGTCACAACCCTTAAACCAAACAAGGACCGGGGTTGTAACCCTTCACCTGAATAGAACTCCGTCTCCAAATCTTGTTGGTAAGGTAAAACGTTACAAGCATGACGTGGGGTACAATAATACAATAAACAAAGAGAGGACTCAGAACTGCTCCGGGAGCCAGGTTACAACCCTTAAACCAAACAAGGACCGGGGTTGTAACCCTTCGCCTGAGAAGAACTTAGCCCCTGATCCTTATTGTTAAAAGTGACAATCATACGATCAAGCCTGCAATAATCGAGCATTGAAACTACACCATACAATCGTTCCCGGCCAATCAGTGACTACGGCTTTCTACATTAGCTAACTAAGGTTATCACAACATGCAGTGAGATGTTCCTCCAGCCACAAGCCATACAGCTAATCCAGGTTATCCAGGCGACTTGGGTTCATTAAGCAGTGCATCGTTCTTTCCATATATCAGTGAATTTAGACTTGTGCCCTACTCGTCGGCAGGCTGCAAGTCCCACAATGGTGGCCGGGATAACGGGATCGCCGGTAACTGGAGAAATCTCTCATGAGTACTGAATTATTCTAGTTATTAGCCTTAGCCATTTACAGTAGGTACCCCTGACCGTGGTACTCAGGGATCCCTGTCCTAGATATGATGAAAACATTACCGGTTCAATTGTACAAACACAATCAACCACGGTGTCCAGGCCATTCAATCATGTCATGACATGCTAGCCGTCGCAACAGCCTTCAATATATATATATATCATGTCATGTCCACTGTCAGAAGTGCGCCACGTCGGGCCACTATCACGTCATGTCAAAAGTGTACCACAACGGGTCACTATCGTGTCAGGGAACAATTAATTTGGCACAAGCACACATTTAGTAATTAAATATTAGAAGGGGCAAGAGTTGTGGGGGACTCATGCGGCTCGGGAAAATTTTTATGCGGCCAGCAGTCACTTGGCCATATGCGGCTGAGCAAAATATATAAACATACATGCTTCCATGCAAATGCATTTAATACATTAATATAATGCATTAATATAATGCATTAAATAATGCATTAATATATTAAATACATCATATTAATATACATTATATTAATATATTAATATATATTCAATGTATGCTAGCATGCATTAGTATAATGCATGCGGCCAATGGATTATAATGTATGCGGCCAGCATTAGCTAAATGGCCATGCGGCATGCTGCTGTTACTATAAGCATTTAAATGCTTAAATGCCATATGCGGCTCACTATTACTAATGCATACAGTGAGAAAGGCTATTAATGCATGCGGCTCACTATTGGCATTTGGCCTATGCGGCTAGCTACTGTACTTGTGTATGCAAGCAAAGCTTGCTAACCTACGCATTAAATAATGCATTTAAAGAACACATGCATGCATTAATAACTAAGCATTAAAAGGACATGCATGCATAAATAACTAAGCATTAATAACTAAGCATTAAAAAAAGACACTTGCCAGCACATGCATTTAAACAATGCATTAAAGAATGCATCCATTAACAATTGCCATCGCATGCATTTAAACAATACATTAAAAAATCCATCCATGCATAAACAATGCATTTAAACTCATGTACGCATGCACATGCATTTAAACTTATTAAGCATATGCGGCTATATGCTGCTATATGCGGCTAATGCCACTATATGCGGCTAATACTAAATATAATGCATTAAAGAATGCATTCTTTAAACTCATTAAGTATATGCGGCTGACTAACAAATGCATTATTTAATGCATTAAGTATATGCGGCTGATGCTAAATATACAAACATGCATGCTTGCATGCATGCGGCTGACTTTGGTATTGCTCCTTATGCGGCTCACTTTGGTATTGCATGCGGCCAAGTGCTTTACGTATGCATGCAAGCTGATGCTTGCTAATGCATTAAAATATGCATGCTTGCTAATGTATTTAAATTATGTAAAGGCCATGCGGCTCAGAGTGCAATTAATGGCTCCCACAGAGAACATGTCCATGAAATATACCATGGCCTTCATGCTCCTCCAATCCACAATAGAAACCCAAATCTAGACTCCCGTAGGTCAAATTTGGGTAAAATGGAATTCTCTACAACATGGAACCATCAACTAGCAAAAATATGCAAGTTTGATAGATCAAAACTCCTAGAAACCGAAAATACCACAAAGCTAGATTTACAAGAATTTAACCATGGAAATGAAAAATGCTAAGTACTAAAGTGGGTTAGAAACACATGAGGAAGACAATGGAACATTAAAAATGGACTTCCTCCATGAAGCAAGGTGCACTTGCCTAAACCTTCCACTCTCAGGTTAGTGGAGAAGTAATATGGGAAAGAAGAAGAGTTAATGAGGAGAGAGAAATGTGTGGTGGGATATTTAATGAAGGTGGTGGTAGGTGGGAGTGGTTTGGTTCACATAAAATCTAGCAAAACTGAACCATGCAAAACCAAGCCGAACCAAGTCAAGTCGGGCCGAACCAAACAAGGAGACATGCAATACGGGTCTAAATACGTATACGTATACCAAAATACGAAATACGAACAATGGTCATTACAACTCTACCCACCTTAAAAGAATTTCGTCCTCAAAATTTAATCAAAAGGCTAGAGATGGAAGGACAAGCTATACTACTCACAGGCAAGCTGCACTAGTCAAGCAATCAAGCAATTATTCATGCAAGCAAGGATTCGAAGACATGAGGCATAAGAAAGATATTATACCTCACGAGTCAAATAGGTCGGGATATCGCGATCGAATATCATCCTCACGCTCCCACGTTGACTCTTCCAAAGAGTGATGACCCCAAGCGATACGGACTAACTTGATAGTCTTGTTCTTGAGTATCTTCTCTCTTTGGTCCACTATGGACACGGACCTCTCCTCATACGAAAGGTTGGTACCAACAACCAATTCCGAATGATCTAGGATATGACTCGGGTCCGGGATATACCGTCGTAGTTGGGATACATGGAACACGTCATGCACCTAACTCAGAGACGGCGGAAGAGCGAGACGATAGGACACATCTCCTACTCGCTCCAGAATATCGAACGGCCCTATATACCTAGGACTAAGCTTTCCCCGTACGCCAAAACGAATGACGCCACGGTTAGGCGAGATCCTCAGGAATACATGGTCGCCGACAGAAAATTCAAGGGACGCCGATGAGAATCGGTCCAATGGCGCTGACGATCTTGTGCAACGCGAAGATGATCTCTGACTCTCCTGACTACCTCAACTGTCTTAGTGATTATCTCTGGACCAAGCATCTGCCTCTCTCCAACATCGTCCCAGGCTAGTGGGGATCTGTACTTCCTTCTATACAGTACCTCAAACGGTGCCACCTGGATACTAGCTTGGAAACTGTTGTTGTACGAGAACTCCACCAGGTGCAGGTGATCCTCCCACGAACCACCGAAGTCGAGTGTACAAGATCTCAACATATCCTCAAGAGTCTGGATCGTGCGTTCTGGCTGACCATCCGTCTGCGGGTGATAAGTTGAGCTGAACTGGAGGTGAGTTCCCAAACTCTCTTGCAAGCTACGCCAAAAGTGTGACGTAAATCATGAATCCCGGTCTGAGGTGATACTGACTGGTATATCGTAGAATCTGACAATCTACCGGAGATACATCTTTGCTAGCTGAGCTGTCGACTGACCAACCCTGAATGGGAGAAAGTGAGCCACCTTCGTGAGCCTGTCAACTATAACCCAAATAGCATCTCAACCGGCAGGGAAGGTGGGGTTACAAATCTCTCCCCCTTAGAAAATTTTGTCCTTAAAATTTTAGGGGCACGATTAGGCACGATCAGATACAAAATTTAAAATCGACACAATTTAAAGGGGTACAAAGTGATTGTCACAAAAATATAATCAAAGGATAATAGTCTCAATAGTATCCGACAATCATACATATCTTGAGTCACTTTTCCTATAGTTCCTACCTCGCCAGTATGCATCTGGCTACAGTGAACCTTCGGTTCCATGGTCCCGACAATAATAGATTACCAAAATATTCTATCAACTTTATCCGATATCATCAGAAAATATTATGAATTTAGGACTTAGTCTCAATAATATCCGATAACCCATGATTACCTAAAATTACTTCGACTTAGAGTTCATGCCTCGCTAGTGCGCAGCTAGCTGTAGTGAACCTTCGGTCTCCATAACCCAGATAAATGACTACAGTACGCATCTGCCACGTCATAGTAGGTCGTCGAATACTCTCTTAACTTTATCCATAGGAATCTTAAAGGAGTTTACGAAAATTCAAACAAGTTCTTAAATCATAATTATGATGGAAGGTGAAGTTATCTGCTCAAGGAGTTTTATTAGATACTAAGAAACAAAGAGTAGGATAATGAAACTTATAGAAACAAATCTTAAAATAGGAACAATGACTCGAATAACAAACAAAAAAAATTAAGGAACAAAATCTAGGTGCCAAGGAAAAATCAACTATCAAATATATCTACTAGCAAAATATATAGATAATAAACCAGAACCTCGAGTGTAGGAAAATCGACAATCTTAGCATTGCATGTTCGAACCATCCTGAAAAATAGAAAACTGGTTAGATAGGGCCTATACTACAAAATAATAAACAATCTTAGTAAAACTATAACTCTAACCACTTCCCACGGATCCTATGCTGTGATGAGTTTTCCTTAGTTTCGCCGGTCCCCCACTAGCACTTTATAGCTTAAGTGCCATTAGGACAGACCTGCATGGGCTACCACTAAAAATATGTCACGACCCGCTCCCGAATAATCGAACACGAGTCGGATACGCCCAGCCTTCGTCGATGGACACGACGAAGTAAGCTATACAATTCTAAGGAAAACTCCAAGATACAAGATACATAAAACAACACAGCTGCTATACACGCTCCCAAATATCACCACAATCCATAAGTTTAAATACAAAAACATGGTAATGCCGAAGACAAATCTGGTAACCTGAATAAAATATACAATCCTGAAAACTCAATACAATATACATGATACAAACTCTAAATAAAACTAGAAAATAATTTAATCTAGAACACTGCAAATCTAAGTCCAACCTGAACACTACTCCACTAGCTTCGAGCTCTGGCCCATAAGGTGGTACAACATCATCAAGTACACCTGTAACGTATCCTGTCAGGAAGAGAGCAAAGTACAACTTCGATAAGAAGCACTAAACAAAGTAAACTAAAATACATGAATAATGAACTACAATATGAACTATGGTACAAGAATCGGAACATGAAACTGTAGTACATGAATAACGATGAAACTATAGTACCAGATCCAGAACAATGAACTAGACTATCAGTGTAACATGCCTTTAAAATAACTATCAGAATATATGACCGGCTGGGGTAGTACAGGATACAAGAGCACATGAATAATGGTATGGCTTAGAGTCCCACGTGCACGATGTGAGACCTAAGCTATTAGTCAATGCCTAGCTAATATAGGATTGGTCACATATCTGTAGTATTTCCCCACCCCAATGTACAAGTAAAGAATACTGAACAATGAACGATGAACAATAAATGATGAACGATGAACAATGAACAATTGTGTGTACAACGTGTCAATATGAGAACATAAAGCAAGACAGAAATACAGAGTAAAGGGTTTGAGTCGGTGTACTTGCCTTGCTCTGGAAAGATCGAGAAAAGTAAAGCACAGATTTGTATGTCCACCTAGCATGTGAAAGTTGGTTAGGTAAAATTTATCATGATATTAGCTAACTAATTTACTAAATTAACTAATTGGTATATTCTAGCTAAGCATTCATATATAAATAGTATTTTAACAAAAACCTTTTTATCTTAATAGTAGCTAGGTCCAAAACTTCTCAGTAAACTATCTATGAAAGAATACTAAATAAATATATACTAATTATAATATTTTAGAAACATATATAGTATAACCTTAATCAAAACAGCTACTAATAAAAATTACATTTTTAGCAAAGAAACAATATATTACTAATATAGATAAAAATAGAGTCTAATCATTATCTAACATAGTTACTAGCTAGCTTACAAAATTAACTTCATAAATTAGCTTAATGAGCTAAGCAAATAAATATATAACTATATTAAAAATTAAAGCCCATAGTATTGGCCCAACATCTTACCATCATAGCCCAAGCTAATATATACATAGCCATCAGTTTTAGAAAATACAAACCAAAGTTCACAAAATATATACAAAATCATATTCTCCAACTACAATCCCTGCAAACCAAAGTTCACAAAATATATACAAACTCATAAAACAATGGTTTTAGAAAATATAAACCCAGTTACATAACATTCAAACTCAAATTTCTTACCAAGCTTATCTAATTCTCCAAATACTCATACCCAATCAAGAATCTGACTTGGAAATAGACTGAAGTAATTCAAAATGAAATGTTCAGAAACAGTCAAATTCAACAGTCGAATTCAAAGAAATCAAATGTATTCCCCAACCATACAGTCTTTCCCTCTTCCGAACTCAGCTGGATACCTAGACAACACCCAAACCCCGCAAAATATGCTTATAGAAACTCAAGCCCAAACAGGTAGTACAATCTCAAACCAAAAGTTTGACAGAAACTCAGTTTTTAGAAATATTCAAACTAGCAGTTCATCCCCCAACAGCACAACTAACATATTATCTTCAAAATACACACAACCTGATCAAAATATACAGAAATAACCTGACTAAGTGTCACGACCCGATACCCAAATTGTTAGGCCAGGCCGAGCCATGTCCAGCCTACGCTTGGTTAAAGCGCAGTAAGCTGTTCTAGAATAAACAATAAAGGATCTAAGCAGCTAACAGTTCTAAAATCATATTTAAGGTTCATCACAACACAGCATCTATAAGCGAAGGTAAACAAGTACAGACTTAATAATACATAACCAAAGTATCCAACTGGAGACAAAGTCCAGTATCCAAATATAAGAACAGACCAAAGTCTAAGTCTCAAAACACATGAAAATAACTAAGAAAGGTTCCCCGCTGGGGCCTCTTCTGGAGCTAAGGCCAGGTCCTCAATGCAGTACCATAATATGTAACACATAGCATTTCCTCCTCAGAAAGTAAACCTACAACGTTATCCTGTCAGGACGGGAGCAAGTACAACCTCTACAACTAAAGTATTGAACATATAATAAAAGAAATGTACAACAAGAATCATGGTGTGATAAGTTTATAAAACAGGAAATACTGGAAAACATGGCCTCATGGTACAACTGGGATCACAGTATCATGGTAACATAGGGAACATGGCATATCATGGTTTAATTGGTTCTTTTTAGAAATGACAACATATAGTTTAAAAGTTTAAAACTGTAGTATGTACATGAATCGGTCAATAGGTGAATAGGATGTACAGCGGTACATATCAATTTTCTGATGTGCACATACGTACACATAACGGCATCGGTGTATATCCATACACAAATGCGGGACCAGAACATACGGCAAGGTCACATATAGAATGGCACCGAGCGCGGTAAGTACATACGGAGAAGGGGGTCATGTTCACATACAATACTAACAGTTTCCCCTTAACCCGTTATTTAAACATGTGAGAGATACGAGAACAGTAAAAATATATGGGAGATACTAGGAGCAGTATAAGCATGGCAGGTACTGGGAGCAGTATAAAACATGTGAATACTCATAGCAGTATATAGTATAGTGAAACATGTACTGAGAACCAGTAAGAAGTATGTGAAGATATAAGAACTGTCATAAGCATGGCAGGTACTGTAAGTGATACAACATGTGAAGACATAACTTGCTACCTCAAGGATCAGTATTTTAACAGGGTTAATACATGTTCGAGCATTAAAAGACAGTAAATGAGTTTGTAGATGTACTTGCCTGGGATCCTGCTATCAATATGAATCAAGGCTCGGAGTGAAGCCACAGTCCTAAAGATGAGATAATACAATAGCTAATCAGGGTGAAAAGACATACTATAATGTCTAGGTCAACTAGGGCAAACTAAGACAAACTGGGTCAGAGGTTGACTTATAGTTGACTTTGGTCAACTGGTCAACTCCGGTCAATTCTAAGTCCAATATGGGGCGACACTATATCCAAACTAACTTTCTAGGGTCTTTACACTAGTGTAGGGGGTGGTCCAATACTACAATAACTCAAAACAACACAAAATATTGCAAGTCGTAACTATTCAATAAATAAATCAAACTGTACATTGTGTTCCAACAATTTTTGAGATAGACAAAAAGCTCAATTTTTCATAAAATATAGTACCAAAATGATCCTTGTTAATTATAGAAATTTATACTAATTTTTCTGGAATTTATAAACCTTCATAAATATTTATTAAAAATCAACAAACATATGTATCCTGAAAATGAGCTATGTTTTTCTATTTTTATAAAATACCAAAAGTACTTATTAAATGCTGGAAAAATTATAATAAATTAGCTAAATTAACATAATATTTAAATACAATTTTTTTAGAATTTTTACAGCACTTAAAATATATAAAAAATTCAAAACAGCCTAACAGGATTATCCGGCGGATTACAGCGGATTACCGGCGGATTTTCCGTTCCGTCACAGCAAGTTTTGTGGTGAAAGTTCGGATTTTTCGACGGATTTCCGCGGATTTCCGACGGATTTTCCGAACCGTCACAGAAAGTTGATTTTTGAACTCAAAACTTGTTTCGGCCATAAAAACTTCGTTTTAAATCGAAATTCGGACTTTCAAAAGTCAAAATTGAATAGAATTGAATTTCCTACAACATGGAAGTATTAGTTTTCACAAATCAAAACATTTGATAGATCAAAACCTCAAAATACTCGAAAATCATATCTAGAAACTCAGATCTACGCAATAATGTCGATCAAAACCAAAAGAGCTATATACTAAACATGTTAACAATTTAAAGAAATAAATTATAGGCCAATAAAACTTTAGTTTCTATGGAAAACAAAAATAAAGTATGGTCATGTCACTTTTGAGCAAGATGCACTTGCCTAGGTTAAGCTCCAAGCCTAATCTTCTCATCCTCCACCAAGAGGGGTACGAAACCACACTCTAGACCTCAAGGCCAAGCTCCTGGCAAGCTCCAAGGGAAGAGAAAGGAAGAAGAAATGAAAAGAGAGTGAAGAGAATGAAAAGAGAGAGGAGAGAGAAAGTAAAAGGGTATATATAGAAGGGAGAATTAATCTTAGCCGTCGGATCGTGATCCATGTCAAAATCTAAGTCAATCATGGCCATTCAAACAAAACCAAATATCCATTGGATAATAGGGTGCATCTACACTATTCACGAAAATATCTAAATACTATTCATTAAAATATCGAAAACACTATTCATGAAAATATCCGAAACACTATTCACAAAAATATCAAAAACCAAAATATCTAAAGTGTAGAAAACATGTTCGGACGGTATGCCGTCGGTATACACCGGTACACCGGCGGTATGCTGGCCAAGGAAAAATCTATAAGTTAGGAAAAAAATTTAAAGCATTACGAAAATCAAAAAAATACGAAATATACTATAAAATACGTATCCGTATATAAATACTATTGAAAATTATAAAAACTATTTTTTGAAATCTAGGGGCTTACAAATCTTCCCTCCTTAAAAAATTTTGTCCTCGAAATTAAAAATCATCCAATAGGTCAAACTATAACATTTAGCTGCTCTGGCTACGATACTCAATCTGCTACCCTTGTAATCATCTCTTCAGTTTCTTTTTACAATCTTTTTGGTTTAGGTTCAACTAAGTCCTTCTATCATAAACTACATCATGTATCCTTTAAAATCTTCTATACTAACATGAAACCTTTATGTATACCCTAAAGTATAGGTCATTCTCTGGGTATGTTTATAAGCCTAAAATGTTTAATCATCAACCATATTTCCAACCTCAATTGTAAATACTTGATTTCCTTATCACATCCTAAGTATCCTTATTCTATCAATCCACAGTTCCTTAGCATCATTTATCATCAATCCTTTCCTACAGTTTCTCCTTGAAATCATACATTCAATACTTATCCTTGGCGTAAAGCCTTCTTCTTTTTACTCAACAAGTCCTCCGAATACAAATCCTCGATTTCAAAACTCCCGATTTATTAATTACCAATGTACATATGTCTTTGTCTTATTCTTTGTCTTTTTAACTGATATCTTTCTGATCTCGTATGCAATATTATACCTCATTCTAATTTATTCTATATCAATCCACATATCGATCTACCCTCTAATCACATGTAATTAGCTATAGGTAACCAACCAAAATTCTACAAATGCTAAATCCTCAAACTGTTAAGCACAAGATTCTAATCCTCAATCCATAGTCACAACAATATACGATCTCATTTCTCCATCTTAGATACCCTATCATCAAGTCATATTATCAATACAATCATTCTTAATGGTTTCCAAGTCTACTATAGTCAGTCACTCATACTTGTCCTATAAGCTTAATCTAACCAGTCCCTAGGAAAAGTATTTATCACAATCACACAATACATGTATAGTTATACTACAGGATCAGTTAACAAGGTTTGGCTTTTTCGGTCGTCTATGAAGTAGAAGGTAACAAGGCCTAAGACTGGGTCAAGCAATCCATAACAGTGTCCAAACAAGTTAAAAGTCAAGCAAGACGGGAAAGTTTATTGGAATATCTCCAAGAATGGTACGAAGACAACGGGATACATAACGAGAAGAATTACCCAAGAGGTTAACGAAAAAGAATTTAGTCAAGTCATAGGAAAGATGGAACACAAAAATAATTATGTCCAAAAAGATAACATGAAGACAATCCTGTTGGATTATCCTAGAGAACCTATAATCCTAGTTGTAGATAGAACAGAGTTAATAAAGAGGGGGAAGAATGATAATAAGAATTTATTCTTGCTCATTCGGTCATAACAAAGTAAACCAAGTTAAGATACGATCTGATAACCATCCACGTCTTCCTGAAATCATGTTGCCAGAATTTTTGCCACACCAGTAAGCTTATATGCAATAAACGAGGGAGTCCATAACTAAGGTATACACCCTATAGTCATATCATCTAGATTCCTTACCACGCCAACCGGTATGGCTGCAAGAAAATCTAAATTCTATGAATATGATAGTATATCCAAAATTCGGCTCTATGTTTTTGTCATACCAGCTAATATGGCTGCGATAAATTCTAAACTCCATAAATAAAGCAGACGTTTACTTTATCAGGATATATCATAATTTAATCCACAAAATTTATCACGATGCAAGATCAAAGTCAATAATGAAAATCAGAAATTAAATTCAACAACGAATTTAAGGGAGAGAAATTAAAACAGGTGAAAACAGATTTCTAGGTAAGATTAGAGTGAGATCCTCAGGGGTCATCCCAAGGGTACTAAATTAGTCAAAATTGTAACCCACTGAATTTCAAACAAGATACTAAATACAGTTAACGGTCCTATGCTGTGATGAGTTCTCCTATGTTGCAATCCTAGAAATCCTTTAGGTGTTCTAAATGTTATCCTAGTGTTATCAAGTTGTCCTAGATACTAATTGCAGGCATGCTTGGTACAATAACGTAACCAAATAACTTAAGTCTGGACCTGCATGAGGGCACCAAAAAAATATGTCACGACCCGATACCCAAATTGTTAGGCCAGGCCGAGCCATATCCAGCCTACGCTTGGTTAAAGAAGTGCTATATACTAAACATGTTAACAATTTAAAGAAGCAAATTATAGGCCAATAAAACTTTAGTTTCTATGGAAAACAAAAATAAAGTATGGTCATGTCACTTTTGAGCAAGATGCACTTGCCTAGGTTAAGCTCCAAGCCTAATCTTCTACTCCTCCACCAAGAGGGGTACGAAACCACACTCTAAACCTCAAGGCCAAGCTCCTGGCAAGCTCCAAGGGAAGAGAAAGGAAGAAGAAATGAAAAGAGAGTGAAGAGAATGACAAGAGAGAGGAGAGAGAAAGTGAAAGGGTATATATAGAAGGGGAAATTAATCTTAGCCGTCGGATCGTGATCCATGTCAAAATCTAAGTCAATCATGGCCATTCAAACAAAACCAAATATCCATTGGGTAATAGGGTGCATCTACACTATTCACGAAAATATCTAAATACTATTCATCAAAATATCGAAAACACTATTCATGAAAATATCCGAAACACTATTCACAAAAATATCAAAAACCGAAAATATCTAAAGTGTAGAAAACATGTCCGGGCGGTATGCCGTCGGTATACACCGGTACACCGGCGGTATGTTGGCCAAGGAAAAATCTATAAGTTAGGAAAATTTTTAAAGCATTACGAAAATCAAAAAAATATAAAATACACTATAAAATACGTATCCGTATATAAATACTATTAAAAATTATAAAAACTATTTTTTGAAATCTAGGGGCTTACACTAAGAAATATACAACCAAATCGAATCAAAAATTAAAAACAAAGGGGACTGCACTATTGCTAATTCTATTCCAGTCACAGAGAGTTCATTAGTTTAATATGCACATAACCAGCCCACACTTGAAACTCAACCCTGTAACATTAGAACTTCTCACCGCGTCCATGCGACACCAATATGGAAACAACTAAACACGAACCTAATACTGGTACACACTCAAAGATTGGACACGAACCCAGCTCCCGACACGAGCGACCCGACTTCAATTTCTGACCGAGACTCAAATCAGTGCAAGCACAGAATAATGTATATATCTCAACATAAAGAGGGCAGAGCATTACCTAAGTAGAAGAAATCCAATCCGTTATTGAAAACACGATCCTACAGTGTCCGATACTTCTTCCTCGAGTCCAGCTGCAGGTCAAGATCCTAATGAGCCATTCATCGAACAGGTTCCACGTATTGGAAGGAAAACAGAGTACCAGTAATGTTGAATTTTCTTTTTAAAAAATAGCAAGAAAATCAAGAACATACATGCTTACACTCACTAAATAGATTTCGATCAATTCAGTAGTTGATCTCTAGGAAGGATCAACGTTCTCCGATCCGACACCCAAATCAAAACGTAAACCATAAAGGAGATCAAAACACCAATAGGCTCACAACAATTCTCTAGATCAGAATAACTACGAGACCGACACTCACCAGAAATCGATTGCTCGACTGAAGGGGATCGTCGATTCTCGATGAGGTGGTCTAGATATGAACGGTCGGAATCGGGAGCCCGTGAATGTCGAACTCGCGATAGAGAACGTCAAAAGACGAAGAGTCGTCGACGGAGAAGATGATCTATGCGCTAATGTCACCGAAAGCAGTCGCACGCTACTCGAGGAGGTTGGACCCAGTCGTCGGAGGTGAACCGTCTCGTCGCTGCTACTGTGGAATGATGGAGATCGTCAGAAGCACCGTCGTCGTCGAGATGGAAGAACCACCGGAGAGATAGAGAAGCGCCGCCGGGGAGACAGCCACTCGCCATGGTCGGAGAGAAGATCAGAGTCTCCGTCGCCGCTGGAGAAGCACCGTACCGCAGTCGCCATGGCCGAATCTTCAAGAATTTAGGGTAAGGGTTTGGGCTCGGCCGGGGGAAAAGAGGAATGGAAGAGAAGGAATTGGGGCTCTCGAACAGAATGAGAACTGAGTTCCACTCTCTCTCTCCTCGGTGTGTTATATAATGGATGAAAGGGGCAATGGTTATTTACAATTAGGCCATACCACTTTGTTAAATTATAGATCTTCACAAAAGTTTGTTAGAAAGGTAGTTATGGTTGTTAGAAGGGTGGTTAGAAACTTGGAAGAGGGGTTGTTACAATTGGAGGAAAACTTAATTTGTAACCAAAATTTGAATTGCTCTCTTGAGCTAAATAACCAATCAAATTTATTAAAAAAATAAGAAAATTAATTAAAGGACTATTAAGTCATTAAAATTTTAGTAGCTATCAAAATGATTCAAATAGTTTGAAACAACATCATGATGCTAATAAAATTAATATTTTATAAAACAAACCATAGATAAATATGTCTAAAATTCTAAAATACCAGAAAAATACAAAATTTTAATATTTCAGGGAAGGTGGGGTTACAGGTGGTAGCCCAACAGCAACAATAGAACCAACAGTAGGAACAAAATGTATTACTGAATTAGGGGTTACGTTAGCTCTTGAGAGGAGTGTTAGGACTGACTCGGGAGCGTCGGGAAGGTTTTGTCGACTTAACCCGAGGTACTTTGATGGCACAAAGGATGCCATTATAGCGGATGTTTAGCTTCAGGATATTGAGGCTATTTTGGTAGTAGCAAAGGTTCCAGCAGAAGAGAAGGTTGACCAGGTCAGACTGTTAATTCAGGATCTCGCTTGCGACTGGTGGGCATCAAAAGAGGTTGGAATAGGGTTTCTTGTTCCTTGGGATAGCTTCAGTGCCAGATTCAAGGCCAAATACTTTGGCATGGTAGCTCGGTATGAGCTTCAACAGAGATTCATCAGCCTCAAGCAGGCTGGTAAGACAGTAGATGGATATACAGCAGAGTTCTGTAGACTGAGTCGGTTTGCACAAGCGATGGTGGCAACGGAGTCAAAAAGAGCAATGAGGTTCCAGCAGGGACTTCACTTAGAGATTATACAGCTGGTAGAGGGGCACGACTGCCAGGCTTTCGATGCAGTATTGACGGCAGCTCGGAGGCACAAGCTTACTATACAAAGATTATTAGCAAGGACGGGAGGCCAGAAGAGGTCTCATGCGTAGAGTACGGAAGGAGGAGGAGCATTACCCCGGATGTCAGTACCAGCACCTGACGTCTGTATTCGTGATGTAGCATCAGTCACAACAATTTTGACAGCACCAGTACGACAGCAGCAACCGAGGAACCAGCAACAGCGCCAAGGGGCACCCATGGGATGTACTTACTGCGGTAAGGGCGGACACACTAGGGATGTGTGTCATTCAGCTAATGGACAATACTTAAAGTATGGGAGTTCAGACCACTATATTGCTACTTGCCCACAAATATAAAGGCCACGAGGGCCAGCTCAACAGTTTTTGGCGTTGTCAACTCCAGAGGTAGCACCGTATCAAGGGCCAACACTAGCAGTGAGGCTATTAGCCCAGCGTCCATTACCGACACAGGCTCAGATGTACTGACAAGTACAACATCAAGTAGGACAGCAGAGGCCATAGCAGCAGAGCCAGGAAAGGCAGCAGCAGGGGGTTCAGCAGGATCAGAGGCAGGTAGAATTTGGAGTATTTGAGCAGAGGTTGGCCGAAGGCAGTCAGATTGTAGGTAAGTTTTGAGTATTATTCATTATATATTTTTTTGAGTTCTATGTTCGAAGAGTGAAGGCGATTTTCTTGTCTTACTCCTCTGCCCTCGTATCACATGATATGTGATATTCATCATGTGTCCTGACTACGAGGGTTACGTCCTGGGCAAAGTCTCTTTCTTGATTAAGTCGTTGGTACCGACTTATCTCAAGCATTGACCCTCATCCACTTTAGGTGTCAGCGTAGGACCGCGAGGATGAATTCCTACTCAACTGACTCGGAAGGCATATTTTATTCGTATGTCTCTGATCACTTTTCTTCTAGGGCATGATATTGCTTGTGCTTTTACTTAATTGTTCTTTCTTTCATAATCTATTCATGTGCCATGTGTTGCTTGATAATTGTGCCTGCTATGTCCTGAGTGTATTTTGTGATCGGAGGGCACGCTTGACTAGCCTTATCAAAATTCTGATGATGGAATTTTTCTAATGAGGGTAGAGATGTCACTTCCCGTTTCCAAAATATTTAAATTTTTATTTTTTTCCTATATATGGTATCTGGCACCTGTATCTTGATTGCATGTATCATGTATTTATAACTTGCCATGGCATGGAACAGTATCTCGTCGCAGATTAGTGTGCCACCCCTTGTCCTTGTCTGGTTGTAGGCATGGCTCACTGCTTCGATGATAAGATTTCTAGACCATGTTGTGGTTAGAATTTTTATTTAATTAATTTAATTAGTTGTATCATGCACCATTTAACATGTCATTAGTCATATGGTTAGGTCATATTAGGGTTAGGGTTTAGTTGAACCAACCCATCCCACTATATATATTCTCTTTCTCTTTCTCTCTCTCTCCTCACTCATTCTTATTTTTATTTTCTCCCACCAACCCACATAGGCAAGTACATCTTGCACAAATGAGAGACCACTTACATTTTCCATTTCTTATTATTTTTTGATATTATTAGTCTATATTGTTCATCTCTTCATTCTCTACAAGTTTAGTTCTTGGAGTTTTTGATTTTAATAGCTAGTTTTGTGTAGATCTAAGTTTCTAAAACTAGGGTTTTATAGATTTTTGTGGTTTTGATCTATCAAACTTGGTTGTTTTCGAAAACGAGTTATTCCATGTTATAGAGAATTTGATTTCATTCAGTTTTAGCTTTTGAACCGCTTGATTTCGACTTATTTTGAGAAAGTTGTGGCATTCCTTGAGTTTATGGGTTCCCGATGCACTTCGGTGCTGATTTGGGGAAGATGAACAGCCTGCACCTGCGTACTTGCGTGCAGCCTGCACACTTTTCTGCATAAACTGTACAGTCTGCGCACCTTCCTATACTGTATGTGCATACTGTACTGCGCACCTTCCTGCACTACACTGTGCAGACTGCACTGCGTACTTTTCTGCACTACACTGTGCACTTTTCTGCACTGTACTGCGTAGACTGCGTTGTGTATCATCATGTATTGTACTGCATTGTGCACCTTCCTGCACAGACTGCACAGCCTGCGCTTACCTGCACAGCCTACACAGCGTACGCTTTCCTGCATAGCCTGCACACTTTTCTATGCGCCTATTTGTTGGACTTTACACTTTTGATTTTTTTGCCATGAGCATGTCTTGTCCCATGCGCCTAATTTTATGATTTGATATTTTATCTAGTTTTGATAAATTTATTGATTTGACTTGATTTCCTGTCCCGACCTTGTGTCCTATGAGAAGACCAAGACTATGTGTCCTATGTGACTTCTATGTCACGAGGGGTCCATGTGACTTTCTGACTTGATGATGTTTCTGACTTGAATACCTGTATACGTGCTGGTACCTTTTCTAAGTATGTATTGAGATACAATATTAGTGTGCACTGCGGTGCTATTAATGAGTACACTGAGGTGTGACTCCTCGTGCTAAGTGATCCTTCGTATTATATGTCAATACATGCATCCTCTCCAGCACAGTCATGGTAATTGGTCAGTAATATTGACGTGATATATTGAATGTTTGTTTGATATATTACACTATGCATGGAACTAGATTTGGGACTCTTTGAGCCGAATGTAGAATTATGCTTAGGGTACATGTACTATGGTACGACATTTAGGAGGATGATCATGTGACCACGACATGTGATTCTAAGATCAATATAGGGTTAATCTAAGCAACTTAAATTGGTAGAATCATTGGGAGGGGGACAGAATCTCAAGATTGTACATTACCAGCCACCCTAGGCCCTATCCTAACGTGATGGGTTGGCCACCACGAATACTGTATAGTCATCCGCACTAGTGGAGTACAGTATCTAATTTGTGAATGTCGAGCCAGTTCTCCCTATATGAGGGATGGAACCGTTATTGTTTGTTTTAGTGCGGTGGCCTTTTGTCACGACCCGTACCCTGTGTAGGGGCACGAAAAGTGAGTACGTCCAGCCTACGTTGCAGTGTCGGCGGTAGAACGCTGTTCTAGGTTATCATCACAATTAAGTACAATATGATATACTCTCCAAACGGAGGCCAATCACAGAAGATACAACTCAATCACCAATCTAAAGATGGATAACAGCACGATAAGATAGATATATAAAACCAAATGAAGTACAGACAGAAGAGAATAAGTCTAATTGTCTAGACGACACAACAACAACCAAGTTTAATACATCTCCAAGTCCAAATAAAACAAGACGACATAAAAAATAAGATAACTGACTAGCTAACTAGACTAGTCTGAAAGGATGGCGTCCACAGCTATAATTGGTTCCTCCTGAAGGTCCAACCCACAGATATCATCTAGGTGTGTGCTCCATAGCAGGTGGTACAGAACCCTCGGTCTTATCTGTAATATTTTCAACAGGTCCAGTCATAACAGGAACGGGCACAATACATCTCACGCAGTTCATAACATGTCAGAAAAATATAAAGCATGCAATGGAGTAAGATACATGAATAACTGTAAGAATGTACATGAAGTAAAAGAGATAACTATAATAGAAATATCTACTATAAGTAAAGAACTATCAGTGACTAGTGATTCAAAGTACAAGATAGACATGTGAACAGCTGAAAATGATTCATGGCTATACTACAGAGTTGATTCATGACTACACTACTTTGGAATTATTCACATACTATTTCTACTCTTCCATTCCCAATCAATACACAAGGATCGAGACAAGTTATGTTAAGATTCATAATTTTACTGTCTCATAAACGAGAGCACGTGAAATTGATTCATGAGGGCTCTGTGAATATGAGGATACATGATTCACCAGAGGATACATGAATAGTGAAAGCATAGAGATACATGATGTAAGTGAAACACACATGACATGAAGTATCCGATGCTCCCGAGGGGGATAATATCTCATAAAAAGATCCATATAATACCAATCCATTTTACCAACATGACAGCATCAAGTAAAGTAATCTAGAGCAATAATATAAGTTCTAGCAAGTATGAAACGGTCAGAGAATGTACTCGCCTGATATCCTGAGTATCTGGTGAGTGTAGATGTCCAGACAAAGAAGATGAGTCCTAAATAGAGCAACACAGATCACAACATGTCCAGAATGATATAATTGAACATTACATTGCATTCTACATGATGTCTAGGTCATTCTAGACTAAAGTCAACTCTTGGTCAACTCTAGTCAACTACACTAGTCAAACTAGGTCAACTAAGCCATACTAGGTCCAATCCTAGTCCAACAAGTCTCACTAGGTCTAACCAAGCCTATACTAGCACACAAACACAAGTACAATGCCAAACCAAGCAATCACACACACAAGTAGATATATACATATAATATACACAGGCTCACATAGGCTAGATGCCTATAATACAAAGCAATGTACATATAATATATACATGCATATAAAGGGTGAGTGATATATATATATAGTGTAATGTGAACTTGGCAATGGGAAGTCATATGTGTCAACATAGCAAAGGGTTATGAATGTGTGTATAGTGTCAATAGCATATAGGAATGTCAAAGTGAGGTGTCACACATGGTGTCAAGGTGTAGTGGACATAGTGTACATGGCAAAGGGGGTTGTGAATGTGTCATGAGTGTAAGGGGTTAACATATCATAGGTTTATGATCAATGTATATAGCAGTACAATATATAAAAACTGTGTACAGATATTTAAAGGGGTTAATATACTCAGTCTCAGGAAACATGTAGCAGGGTTAACATGTTTCAGGTTTACATATGTATGAACATCATTACCAACCCAACAAAGTGTAACAGAGGGGGTCATTCTCAGGTTATGTGTGTACAACAGTACATATTGTGTTCAGACAAGGTAGGGGTAACATGAATGTGGGGGTTTTAAGTGATAGCATGCAAAGGGGGTCATATAGTGTACAGGAGTTATGTGTTCAAAGGGTTCACAGAGAGTATTTATAGACATCATTACATCATCATCATCAACATCAACATCAACATTAACATATAACACAACCTCTATCTTTACAAATGAACAATATATGGCAACCTCATTCTCAGGTATTGAACAGAATAGCTAACCTTATGCTCAGTTAACATGTAAAATGGCCTAAACCCAGTAAACAACGTGTCGAACATTACATTGTATATGTAGGTATCAATTCAGTATAATATGTAAACCTATATACAGAAATGAACTAGTGTATTAAACATTACAATGTACAATACAAACCTTAACTCATTTATTAACCAATGCATCAACTTCATTACAGAAATGAACAATATATACAATCCTAAACCACAGAACATAGTAATGTATATATAGACATCAATCTCAGGAAATGAACAAAATTAAATGAACCTATGTTCAGTTAAAAGCCTATGTATCAAACATTATCAATGTAGAGTATCAATATGTTCGAAAATCCAAATTACAACCCAAACATGCATGTCAATATGAACCCAACTATGTAACTTATATCTCAGACATGTATATAGGTAAAACTTAACTAATTATCATTAATTAGCAGTTTAATTCACATTTTAAATACTCAAAAAATGGCCCAGACAGAACACAGTATCAGTACAATGAATAAACCTTAAATTGACATCACAAAACCAATTAAACATCAAATTGATGGTTGAGAACGTGTCGTGCACATGTATATGTGTCCCATAGAGTGTATCGTGTCCATACAATAGGACACGAAGTATCTAAACACTCAAAAACACACAGTTGTGCACAGACTGTACTGCCTCATACGGTCAGTCCAAGGGTTCGTGGACACGACACGAGGCATGACACGTCTCGTGCTCGTGTCCACGTGTAGCCCATGTATAGGCCTACACACACGAAACATATTTGATACGTGTACGCGTGATACGATATGCGTATCAAACACAATATTACGCACGTTCAGTCTCTGTGCAAAACTAGTGCACATGGGATTTCGTGTCCGACATGACACGAAACACCTTAAAATTTAAGGGACACATTCGCAGACATTGCCCCAACGTATCCTTTGAGTTTCATCGCATCTTGTCGCGTGTCATATCCGCTGCATGCCTCGAGCAGCAGGACACAGGCACGGCTTGTGCGCGAGCGTGTTCGTGTCCAATTTGGACATGAACACGGCACGAAATTCACCTCAGTGTGACAACAAACCATAAGCAACACATAGATCTACAAATTTGTTCAAAAATATTTGGAAAACAGCAATAAAAATCCCTTTTGGGCATTTCATCAAACACCAATGTATAGACACTGACACGTGTCCGATACGTACACCAAATCAATACCAATTCCTACAAACTCATTCTACAGCTAGGGGACACCTAAATGAATGCAACTATGGAAAGAAATTGGAAATTTGAATGAGTTTGATAGGTTTTACCTATTGAGGGAGAAACCTCAATGAAAGCTTAAATGAATGCGGCCTTCTTTCCCACTTGCAATAATCTCAAGCCTCCAAATCCTTGCTAGCTACTCACCAATGATACCCCCTACTGTAGGGGAGTCTAATGCAATTAGTTTGGTCCAATTTGGAGAAGAAATAAAGAATTGGTGAAGGTTTGGGGAAGAACACTATTAGGGCTTCTTGTAGGAATAAAAAGAGGCAAGGAATTTGTGAAGGTTTGATTAAATAAAGGGGGAGGCTCTTGATGGCTGTTGTAGATGGCTAGGGTTAGGGTTTTACAAATGCTAGATGAGTGGCTAAGGCTTCTCTACATGAATTCAACTTAATCAAAGGCTCACATCAAAAGTAGGTTTCTTACACTAATATCTAACCAAAATATCTATTAACATAATATCTAGATATTAATCTAACTTAGCTATTAAGTCTTTAACTTTCTAACTAAGCCTCCATGAACATCATTAACATCTAGGTTAGGTCAAAACTAGGTTAGTCTCTAATAAAAAGATTAGCACTATAATAATCAATCAAAATTCATTTTCATTAATAAGTCAAAAATGACCAAAATACTCTTAGGCTAAAAAGTTGCAATTAGTCATCCTAATCACATGGTTAGGTCCCCGTGGTCATGGTTAGTCTCTAGGTCATACAGTCTCTAGGGTTACACTAGCAAAATATCAAAATCACAAGTCACATATTTAAATAGTTTTAAATTGATTAAAATTCACTAAAAATTATAACATGATTTAAATCTCATCATTAAATGATTAAAATCACAAAAGTTCAAAATTATCCTCATTTTAGAAAACTGGGTATTACACCTTTCGAGGGACCAGTACATTTATTGCGTGCCTATAGTAAATTGAATTGGCTAGCCCTGCTTGGATACGATACGATCTGAGGATTCCTATATATTTGCATTATCGAGATAACCCCGACAAATCATAAAAATTCGTAGGATGGATTGGCCGCTTGTAAACTGACTTGCTTGTGATATATTTCTTCTGTTAGTAACCAAGGAACATGGACTGTCGTGGTGCGTGGTCCAACCTATGTCCTTGTTTGGTTGTTGGGCTGGGCTATTGTGCTGCGATAGGCTATGGACCGAGGTTACGGTCGGAAGCCCATAACTTGAACATGGTTATAGGAGGTATCTTATTACGTCACGATATTGGTACTGTTTGTCCTTATTTGGTTGTAAGGGTGTCGTATGGTCACAATGATAAGTTATAATCCTATAACTCATGAGCCAGGTCTTATCTATTATGCTTGGGTTTTATCTTATTCATTACGTGCTCCCTTGTGGTACTTGATATTTGGGGCCTGAACCCGCTGGTTTTGTTTAACCAGATATCGTAGCAGCGCCAGAGGATCCAGCCTTCTATCCGAACAATGGTGTACACCAGGAGTATGGGCCCCAGGGACCATGAGTGGATTTTTTCTTCACCTCTCTGATATCTTTCATCTTGTATTAGCATTTAGCCATCGGCACCTGTTTAGCCGGCTGTCCTGGATATTAGTTTCCTTTTACATAATTGTAATTAAATCAGACTACAGCTGACTACGATTATGTTCTATTGACTCTCGCCACTAGCTCAATATTTTGTGTAGCTAGACTCATGAATTATTTTGATGAAGCGTCGGGGACGCCTTACTGTTTTATCTTATATGATCATTATTATTGCTTTTTGGTTGATTAATTGAGACATAGATGCTCTGTGAGACCATAGGAGACCTGATTGTAGCATGCATACCCTAGTCTCTTAACAGTCACAATCGTCGTATGACGTTTTTAGTGGCCTAGTCTGTCTTCGTATTTCGGTATTGGGGCATGACAGAATCACTAAAAAGTGACACATTTGTTGCTAAGTTTCCTGAATATGAGTTGTTTAAAGAATAAATCGTTGCCAAGAATTATTATGTCCCTTTCAAAGAAAACATTCGATAATCGTGCTTGTAAACTGACCCTGGGAATGTCTTGAATATAAGAAAAGAATGATAATGCTTTTGTCCCTGAGAAATGATATAGCTCACGAAACAAGCTGCGCACTTCACAAGAATGATTAGTCCCTTGTATGCTTGAAATGAAATGAACTGTGGCTTTTCAAAGTGTTTTAGAAAGATATAACTTGACTCTGAATATGCATGAAATGAACATAGGTAAAAGTAGCAAGATCACATCACAAGAAATATTTTTCTTACTAAATAAATTAGTGATCGTTTCAAACGATGTAGCCTTTGTTCACAATTACCAGTATATTGATATACTGACCCATCATCAGTCTGCACGCAGGTGCAAGATGAATCGAGATGGATAGTCCGAAGCGATAGCCCGAACCTCATCCTTAGGAGCCAAAAATCAGAAGAGATACCAAAAGAAGGACATATGTTGCAAAGAGTTAGTTTTATATACAAAAGGATGTAATGTATGGAACGTGATCATTATAATTTGTAATATTTCTGAGAGAATATAAGCATTATATCAGAGAGAAATGAGAGCTTGTAATCAGCTCAAATGAAATCAATAAAGAGAATTGTTTCTTGTTACCATTGTGTTCAATTCATATTCTGTAATATGTTCCGCTGCATATTGTCTATCTTGTCTACTTTGTCATTTTGCATGTCTTGGTCTTGTGTAAGTGAAACTTAGACTTGCACGACATCACGCCCAAGCGAGGACGAATGGTTCCACATAGTCTGAAGCGAGGACGAAAGGACTCTACGGGATCGGAGCATAATAATTTTGGGTACTAGAAGGGGTTGTGATTGTGTAGAGGATTTATAGAATGGTAGAGTGTCATGTTAGCTTCACAACAAACTATTATAGAGCTTCACATGAGGTCAGAAAGGGGTCGAAACTGCAGTTATGCCATAAGGTGCTGTCGACGACCATGACTGGGAGCAATTTTGGGATTAGGACTTTTATGGGGAGATGGTGGCTGAAATATTAGGTTAAAATATAAAGTTTGAGGCTTACATATGTTAGGTTTGATAGGTGGAGGTCTGGGTAAGTTTTGGTGGCCCAACTTGTAAGATATGTCAAGGTAAATTTATTACGTTCCTAATATGGAAATCAATCCTTAGAATTAAATCTAATAGGCTTGACCACTCATGGCTGGACAAATATTAAATAAATGTAGTCTAAAATCATCCTGTTAGGTTAGGGCAACCTAGAATAGGCTCTACCATGGCTAGTTGGACTAGTTCTAGGCCAATATGATTTATGGTATCGAAATCAACTCCGAAAGGTTAATTAATGGGTCTTGTGTGCCATTTGAAAATAAGTAGCACATAGGAACTCGATTGAGTGGCACACCATTGACATGTGTGTTGTAGGCTCAAAATAGGTCAAAACCATATATTGGATTGAATGGTTTGGGTCGGGATCAAGTGTCAAATCAAAATTGGAAAACATGTCAAATTTTACGGTAAAGGTGATAGTTGACTTTTTGACCAAAAAATTGTACATAAAAAAAATAGTACAAGAGAACATATTTAAATGGGATATGATATATCAAAATGAAGGTAGGTTTGTCTAGATTACGAATATAAAACTAGTTTTGAGAAATTAATAATTGTTGTGCTTCAAAAATCAAAGTTATGACAAAGTGTATTTATAGTCAAAAAATAAAAATAAAATGTGGTTTAATAAATAAAAATTATATTAAAAAATTCCTAAAAATTAGGGTGCTTACAGGAAGGGATGATGAGGGGCTACTATTTTCCAAAATTTTGAGGGAGAATATTTGGAAGAATTTTAGAATTAGATACGGTTCCCTAATTAGATGCTACATTCATGATATATTACTATACTATATAGGCATATAAGTTTTATATTATCTAATACATCAATAATAATTTTTAAACATATTAATATATAACTAAAATAAATCATACGAAATATTATTTACACTATATACATGTACAATTATATGTACAATTTCCCATATCAAACAATTCAATAACACTTAACAAATTAACAAAATAATAAAAAACAATTTAGTTAAAAAAAATATGTGGCAAAATTTAGGGAGTTTATAGGTTTTCTCCACTTGCAACTTGATGTTCGTCACGCCTTTCTCCAAGTGCTCCATGCGGGGCCAACTCGCCAAGGGCACGCTCCAACCATGGCTTGTTGCTCTTTTTCTTCTTGGACGATGCAGGTTGCTCCTCGTGGACGATCTCAAATGTCGACATAGAGACAATCGACCTTTGATCTGATATCACTTGTCTCAAACACTCGTGCAAGCCTTTCCCAACCCGCTTAGCTAGAATGCTAAAAAAGTAGAGAAGAGTGGAGCAAGATTCAGAACTTGAAAGCATTCTTCTAATATTTTTCTATTACTTGGAGAATGCTTACAAATTTTTGGTGGTGAGGAGCAAATGAGTCTTCCACTTATTTATATGGACTCATAATGCTTACAAGAAGCTTCTAGAAATAGAATATTTCGTAAATTATTCTAGAGGCTAGATATTTACAAGAAAACTTCTGGTCTATGCAAAAAGATTATGAGTCATCTAGAAATATCTTGAGTCTTCTAAAAGATTCTCGAGCCTTTTGAAAAATTCTACCATCTTTTAGAATATTTTGGAAGCTTCCAACATAACTATGCTCCGTACAAGATTATAAGTTCGTCTGGATGGGACGCAACCTTTTGGACGTAGCAAAACCAAGTCGGTATCTAGTTTCAAGTACAAAACTTTGTCACGAAGTAACTTCTATACCAAAAAAAAAATCCAAAATATTTA
Organism: Iris pallida; assembly: GCA_029216955.1. Lineage (NCBI taxonomy): Eukaryota > Viridiplantae > Streptophyta > Magnoliopsida > Asparagales > Iridaceae > Iris > Iris pallida. The sequence continues at coordinate 5,185,894 of JANAVB010016800.1, read as the reverse complement.
ATTATAGACAATATTTCTAAAAGTTTTTTTTTAATCTTTCTTATTTATTTACTTCCTCCACTCTTTTCCTTCTTATATAAATCCTTTCACTTATTCAGTTTTTACTTCTTTTTCCTCTCCTCTTTTTTCTCTCCCGATCTCCACCGGGGTTTCCGAAACCCTAACCCTAGAAATTCCGCTTCCCATCCCAAAATCTCTCCGATCGAGCTGTAGAAACCCTGCTTTCCCAACCCCCCTCTCTCGCTCTTTCTTGATTGATTGGGTCCTCGGCCGATGCGAATTTGAACGATGAAGTACAGGCGGAGAAGGGTTCTCGAAGTGGTGAGTCCACGAAACTTTGTTCAATTCCATCTATCGATCAACTCAGTTCATGGCGTTCTTCTTGATACTTCGTCGGAATTTATTTGACTTTTAGGATCTATTTTGATCTATAAGACTCTAAGGCTGCGTTTGGTAGAAGATAAATGAAGCTACTTTTAATTATTATAATTTTTTTCTTGGCATATCTAATTCCCGGGAATTCAATTTCCCCAATTTTGTGAGAAAGCTATTCCCTTAGGAAATGGTGGGCATTCCTATTTCCCATGGCAATAGATAATGTTTGGTCATGTTTGGGTTAGTCATGTCGGGTCAGAGTCATCATGTTCGAGTTGGGTTCGGGTCCATTTGGGTAGGTTCGGATCCAGGCGGGTTGGGTTTCGGTCGGTTAGGGTCAGTTCGCGTCTAGTCGGGTCGGGTTCGGGTTGTGTCGAGTCCAGTTGGATTCGAGTCGGTTACGGGTCAAGATTCTAAATGGCGGTAGGCGGGTGCGCGACGGAGAGGGTCTGCCTACCTCCTAGGCCATCTAGGTACTGTTTAGGCACTTGATACATTTTGGACTTTTTTTTTAGTATTTCACCACTTTTTTTGTATAATATGCATATTTTGAAGGTGTTCTATATATAACTAAGTTTTAGACCAAAGATTTATGAAGTTTCAGTTTGAACCATAGGTCCATATGCTTGCAAAAATGTTTTGTCAAAACAATTAGTCAGATATTACTCCGCCTAGGCATTCGCCTATGCCGTCTCACCTCTGCCTATGTCTTTAAAACACCGTCGGCTGCCTATTCCACCGCCAACATTAAAAGCGATGTGGAGAGCCTAGGCGGCTGTCTCAACCGCCATTTAGAACACTGGTACAGGTTGAGTCATGTCGGCTTGGATTTGGTCGTGTACAGGTTGGTTCAAGTCGAGTCGGGAGTCGGGTCTATATTGGGTCCATGTGGCATCGTCCCTAGTCGTGTCGGGTTTGGTACAGTTGGTCGGATCCAGCGGGTTGTGTTTAGGATGCATCAGGTCTGGACATACCTAATTCAAATAAACATATACAATGCATCCATGGGTCGAACTTGGGTCTCCTAGTTAACAATGAATTGTCTTAACCAATTACTAATAAAAAAGGTAATAACTTCAACATAAAATAAATCAAGAATGTCAAACTTTTACATAATTTATGTATTCCTCGGAATACCATATGTTATACCAAACATGGGAATATAAATTTCTTATGAATTTGATATGAAGGAATTTGATTATCAGGAATATGGAATTCCCAGCTATATAGCATTCCAGTTACCAAATGCCCCCTAAATGTGGTATACTTAGAAAAATTGGATCCTTGGAATGTCTAGTTTGGATGATTGTCTGTTATGATGTTCTGTTTAGAAAGTTGTGATTTTTATCGGACTTTGATGCATCGAATGATTCTCCTTCCCAAGAAGGATGCTGGACTGCTGTTATAATGATCTTTTATTAGTATGGATTAGTTGAATGTTTGATTGGTTTCACGCAACTCTTAGACCATTGTTTGCACTGTAAACCATGCCATCATGCAACATGTTCTCCATTGGGTGTTGACGTAACCTTCCTCTTTTATCCTGAGAACGAGTTGAATATATAAGACATTGAACACAACATGCAGAGTTATGATGACAAAGACGTTTCCAAAATATTAAGAGCAACCACATCTTTTCTATGGATTGGAAAATGTCCAAGGAAGGTAGGGCTGTACACAATTAAGTCAAACCGACCAAATCGAACCAAGCCAAACCGAATCGATTGGTTTTAAACCGAATCGATGGTTCAGTTGGTTTGGCTCGACTTCAATTTTTTCAAAACCGACCGATTCGGTTCGGTTTACGGTTTGGTTATGCCAAAAACCGACTAAACCGAACCGAACCGAACCGAACCAAATTTTTATTAAATAATTAGGGTTGGCCGGTTGGGTATGGGTTCATTGGGTTGTATTATACCGATTTGGTTCATTTATTCACAATACAACCATTTATCAAGTTGAAGTTGAAAGAGCTCTCTCTCTCTCTAGTCTCAAAGAGGAGTGCTTGCGGTTCCTATTCATTTCTAATTGCTCTTGTGCACATGAAATGGATTTTTGGTTGAATGTATATGATTTTTTTATATGTATAATTGGCCTTTTTCTCCATATGCAAAACGCAAGTTGAATTGAAGCTGCTGAATTGTATTTACTGTTGCAAAGTACAAGTTGACTGAGGTTTCACAAAAAAAAATATACTGTCTATTTTTTTATGTGATCAAAACTGACTAAGTCGAACCAATCCAAACCGAACCAAGTCGGTCGGTTTCAAAACCGAACCGACCATTTTGTTGGTTTGGTTTGGTTTCGTTTATTTTCAAACCGATTAACTTCGGTTCGACTTCAGTTGGGACCAAATAGGTCGACCACCGACCGATGCACACCCCTAAAGGAAGGGATATAGTGGGATGTTTGCGTAACCTTCCTCTTTTATGCTGAGAACGAGTTGAAAATATAAGACATTGAACACGACATGCAGAGTTATGATGACAAAGACGTTTCCAAAATATTAAGAGCAACCACATCTTTTCTTTGGATTGGAAAATGTCCAAGGAAGGGATATAATGGGATGTTCATCAACTTGTATGCAAATTTAAATACTAATTGTTGTTAAGGTCATATTGAAAGATCTCATGATGCCTTACATATTTTGTGCAACCAGTGTGATCATGAATTCAATCCATCCTGAAGGTAGGAACTAGATTGTCTTCCCTTTTAAGACGATCAAATCCTCTATTAATGATTTTTTAGGTTACAATATACATTTCTAGTTGGGTAAATTGAAACCCCCCTTATGCGTTATTGACACAATTTTTTTTTCGACGCTGGTTTCTTAGCATAAAGTGTCCTTGTTGTCCGACCCACACTTCATGCCATTATTTTAGTCATTTGGCCTTCACATGACTAATTGATTGACATTTCTACCCTCGTTACTCCCTCTTCTTGTGATGCATCACACATACCATGCATTGAATTACACAAGGATGATGGTTGGCAAATGCAGATCATTCCACACGTGCTCCTAACTTATCAACTTCTTTGCACTTCCTCCTTGGTCTTTTGAAGTTTTATTCGTATGAAAGTATGAAAAAATGTTCTAGGTAAAATAGAACTCGTAAACCTACTAAAAAGCAATCATAAATTATTCGGTTCCCTCACCCGCTCGATTGGGGACCTTGGAACAAGTAACCAGGTTACTCACTTATAATCATATTACAAGGTCTACACTTTTTTCCTTCCCAAATAATGTTAATAATTCAAGAAAAATTGAAAAAAAAGAAAAATAATTAGAAATAGAAGATTTTGTGTGTGTGTGTATATCAGTTAGATTCTATTTAATAATAAAAATTATTGAACAACAACCATTAATTTTAACATCAAACCCATGCCAAACATACACATGATAAGGGCATAAAATGTCAACGCTTCTTTAAGGAAATTAATATAAGAAAAAGTAGTCCTTAAGGTAAAAACAAAAACTACACTTGTCATCTTTGGATGTCGGTATGTCGTCGTTCGAATGGTCGTTGAGAGGAAGAGGAGAGCCATAGAATATGTGGAAATTGGGATTATAATGTGTGAATGGACTATTGGGTAAATAGGGTCCGAAAGGGGTGCAAATGGGTCCAAAAATGAAAGAAAACATGTTTGGGTTTGGAGCTTAGTGAATGAAGCACGATTCAATAAGAATTGTTGGATTGGATATTGAGGGTTAGATCTAAAGGGGTAAATGACTAAGGAAATTAGGGCTTAGGGTAACGAAAGGGGGAGGTGGCTCGTCTGATGGTAATGTCGGCACAAGTAGCTTGCTCTTCTGTGCCGGCGGCGGTCATGGAGATCGTAGCAGGCCAATTGGAGTCTGGTTCAACATGGTGTGGTGGATGTTGGGATGGAGAAGTGAGAAGACCGGTCTTGGATAGGAAAACATTGGCGTGGTCGGGCTTCGATCTGTATAGATAGAGGAGTTGCCGACAACAAATAGATAGGGGATGGAGATGGTCAGGGGGCGATTATTGATCTGATAGGAAGTAGTGGGGGCGCTGTGTCTCAGTGGGATTTGGGTGATGAGGAGGATTTCGAGCTTTGTAGTTGGGGAATGGTCAAGAACCAGTTGACGATTGAGTAAAAGGTTGGGATATTCGATGAAGACGATGAAGAGGTATTGCGGTTGAGGGAGACAACATTAGTATGCAGAGGATGGAGGGGCACAAGAGAAATCATGGTAATCAAAGACGCACCTCGGGCACGCCTAAGGTGCAGCTCGCAGAAAGGCATAAGAGCTGCGTTTCGCATCTCACTGGGCGAGATTTCTTTTTTCGGTCGCACCCAGGGTACGCCTAAGGTGCGTCTTTTAGCAAGGCGCAACCAAAAAATGTGCGCCTTATATTTTTTTATATATATACAAAAACTTGGAGGCATGGAAATAACCCTTATCTCATATAAGTGGGAGATAGAGAGCCCTTTTCACTGTTGTTAAAGTTGGTTACAGTTGAACTAGAAAAACTAAAATTTACTAAAACGTGGTAGAGAGAAAACAAACTCTTGTTAGTTCTATTGATTGCCATTATTATTATTGCTCTGCTAGTTCACTTGGATTTGTTTTGACATGTTTTTGTTGGTTTTAATATGTGATTTAGTTTTATTTCTTACATTACTAATTTATTTATTTATGTATATTTTTATTTTTTATTATTTTTGCGCCCTGGACGATATGGACCATTTGCGCCTTGAGTGCGTCTTGCGCCTTTGACTACCTTGAGAGAAATCAGGATCAAAGATGGAGAGTACGAGGTGGTCTAAGTCATGCGAAATGAGGAGATGGTTGTGCGCGGTGCGCGACGAGGAGATGGTTCTGCGCGGTGCGCAATAAGGAGGTGGTTGTGGGCAATGTGCGATGGGAGATGGTTGTGTGCAATGGGGAGCTCATCGAAGATGGAATGGTAGTGAAGCCGAAGCCAAAGACGGTGATCGTAGTTGTTAGGCTTGGATTAGTGTTTTTTTTTTTTGGATGGTTGGAGAGGAAGATGGTGTAGGTAGGATTGGCTAGAGCTTTAGTATGCAAGGCTAGGATGGGGGATGGGGAGAGATCCTAGGAATAAACATAGGACTCTTATACCATGTAGAAGTGAAAGCTATATTGGACTAAAATGGGTTAATTTCATTAGGTCTCTTATGCCAAGCATATATTAAAAATACTTTATGGTAACTATATAATAGACAACTAGATAATATGTAGCCTGTGACATTCACCGTTGACATTATTAGTACTATCTAGAAAAGAAAAGAAAATACATATATTGTTCTGGCCATAGCTAAGAGTTACAAATATATTACATTAGTAATACATGATATTATTTAAGAGTATACCATAATTGCATCAATATGAACTCGATTTTAACAATTTAACAATTATTGTGCTTACATTAAAAAATATTTTGTTGTACAGCTAATTTCTATACAATGTATAACTTGTAAAACCATTGAAAACAAATATGAGAAATGCCTCTATGAAAATACCCAAAATAGGACATATAAAAGGTTTAAGAAATCTATAAATAGATAGCTTCCCAAAAAAAAAAAAAAAACTCTTTTTTTTTCTCCTGAAAATCCAGCTCCTGGGTTGTTAAAGTCTTCATATATGCTGGATACCATCACCCAAGTTGTTAGCTGTTGTTGGATATGTTGAAAGTTCGATGAAGGACACTGGAAAGGAAATGTTCGTCCAAAGAGTTCACTTGGAAGAGATTGTTTGTGAAGAACTTGTAAAGGGTTATACTAAGTTTATGATTATGTAGTTGAGTTTTAGAGTTGTACCAGCAAAAGAAGTTGTGCCATTGAGTTATATAAAATAATATAAAATATTGACTTCTATATAAATTAATATCCTTGGTTTACCCCTTCAAATTCATGTTATTCCGATAGCTTTTGTACCCAATGATGCACCATGTCGGGTGATATCTGATCATATGATACATAAAGCGTATTGTATTACAGTATGTACCCATTGCATCTCCAAGGAATCATATCGTTTATAAAATAGTTGTGAAGATCGCGCTTGAGGAGTGAGGTTCACGGGGTAATGTCTGAATGTAGGTGGAGCAAGACTCCGTGCATGATGTGCATGTCTCACAACGCCTATCAGCGAGGCTCAACCCTGTCTAAAGCATGCCTCATAAATGTTATGTTTACATGTTATTTTTACTATGGCTTTTTACTCACCATTGGAAGGGAAGTGCTTGAATCCTAAGTCCCATTTCCCGTTAATTTTGTTTCTTGATTCTGCTATTAGAGTATCAGTCTGCTATTATCTACTGCTCATATCAACAAACCTAAAAAGTGAATTATCATACTACTTGTAAAACAGAAAAACAATATATCTTCAGTAATTTAGTGTTCATTTGCTTAGAAGTATTGTTTATTTCACGTATATTTCTTTTTGAGGTAAGGCTAGTCATTAATGACCGTTTCTGTCCTCGGATATAGCCCCTTTTTCTTGGTGCGTGAGGCAGCTACGCCCTAGTCCCTCAGTTCGGGACTTTTAGGCTGTGTTTGGTAGGAGGAAAAAGTGGGAGGAAGGAAAATGGAGGAGGAAAAAGTGGAGGGAAGCATTCATTTTCTATTGTTTGGTATGGAAGGAAAAGTAGAGGGATTGTTTTTCCTTCGTAACCTAAGAAATCCAATCACTCCAAAAGTAGGAGGAAAAGTGGAAACTTATATTAATTAACAATTGTACCCCCATATGAATTGTATTATTTAAAACTTATTAATGAAATCAAATGGTAGATATGTGTTTTAGTTGAGGATAGAATTGGTAAAACCTATATTTTTTATTTTCTTTCATTTCACTTTTTTTTCCATACCAAACAAAGAATAATGCATCTTCTCTCTTTTCCATCCTTCCAACCAAATACAAAGGAAAGAAATGATCTTTCCTTTCTTTCATATGGAAGAAAAATATATCCTAATCTTTTTCCTCCATTCCACTTTTTCATCCTTCCTACCAAACACAGCCTTAGCACCATATCCTAAGCCATCCAAGACCCCCTCCATTTAATTAAATTTTGTGTCGCGTGGGATTTGTACCCACGCCCTTTCCTCCCCTCCCTTACTAGCATCCCCATGGGGGTTATTACATATTACATATTTACATGTATGGTTTATTTACATAATTTTAAATAAATCTGCACCTTGCCTTCGTGAGGCTGGTGCTTCTGCCTCGTGCCTCTTGTCTCAGTTCCGGACACCCTTTACGCGTTTGAATATTTTTGGTTTATACCAACGTATGCCAAGGTGTGCATTATCTGCTGATATGTATAATTGTATCATATCTATTTTTCCCGATACTGAAATTGGTGTTGCATGTTCCGATTCTGAAATTGGTGTTGCATGCCCCGGTGCTGGAATTGGGGCTCTCTTTCCTGGTCATTGTCGTAAGGAAAATAAAATAAAAGAGGAAGAAAAAAAAATATTGTTCTAAATGGCGGCCGCCTAGGCGGCGCCTAGGCATTAGGCGGTCTCTCTCAGCACCGCTTTTCGGTAGGCGGTGGAGTAGGCGGCATAGGCGGAGGTGAGGCGGCGTAGGCGGGCGCTTAGGCGGAGCAATACCTAACAAGATATTTTGGCCAAAAAAGTTTTATAAACATTATGGGCCTATGGTTCACTTTTACAAACTAAAACTTTATAAATCTTCGTTCTACGACTTAGTTATGCATGGAACACCCTTAAAATATGCATATTATGCAAAAAAAACAATGGTAAAATAGTAAAGAATGTTCAGAATGTATCGACTGTCTAGGCGGTAGGCAAACTCTCTCTGCCACGCACCCGCCTACCACCTTTTAGAACCTTGAAAAAAATATTGTTGACACGATGATTTGGTGGTGCCGAAGATCAACATGCTATAGTTTGTTGATAAAATTCTTTATTGACATACAGTAACCATCACCATTTTCAAAGTTGTATGTATTTGTCTCAGTATTATTCCATTTGATACTATCTATTGGAGGATACTCTCTAAAGCAGTTAAAATGAACAACAATATCCAACTCAACAATGTTGAATAGCAATACTTCCAAAACTAAATGTATCTACTATTTTATACTTTTTTGATAATTTTTTTGGCTTTCCAAAACTACAAACACCAAAATCTGATCCTAAACCATTGAAACTGCTAAAATTGCCGATACTGATACTCATCAGAAGGTTTCATAACCGGTTATGATATTGATGCTGTGAACCTTGGTTTATAAGTTGTCCGAGATACTGACAACTGAGCCTGAGTCCCATTCCCAGCATGACTTTAGGCCCCCCTATATTATGCCAAGTCTGCTGCTGGTCACGGCTGTGTTCCCTGCAACTACGTGAGTATTGCCGCCGGTAGCCACCAATGCCAGGTGATAAAATCCTTTCTACAGTTTGTGTTCGAGTGAAATACAATCTAAGAACCTGCGTAGTAAATTTCGTATCTAACCTAACTCTATATCAAATAACGAGAGGATGTTGTGTGCGTGGGGTTAGGGGTTGGGAGCACATTCAAACCTTGACAGTTTATAGAGTTTTCAATACGCTAAAAGTGAATTACAACATGCTCAATTCGTTGTCAAACTTCTTCAAGGTTAACCAAATACGATAATAGGGTCTGATGTATAGATCTGTCATTGAGTTTGTATTTGGTATCTAGTTTGTTTGACAGGACCTGAAAATCAACTTCGTTAGGTTTGGGTGCTGGTTGTACTGTAGCAACAAACTATGCAGCTTGGCATAGATAAGCTGCATGTAGGTGTGCATGAGCTAGTGTACAGATTCGACGTTTAAGTGATGCACAATGGAAACTCGAGACCGACAAATTCAATGGCTGAGAGCCAGAAATTAGTGGAATAGAAAATTTCACGGGCTGGCCAAACTGACACTAAGTTCATTTGCCATATCTTCTGTTCATTTGCCATATCTTCTTTGCTTTTGCATTTTTTTTCCTGGAAACTCTCACGCACATTTTACATCTTTATAAAGCTGAGAATAAAAATCAGATTGTAGCTACTTATATATTTAATTATTTATAGAAATAATTTTTTTGGGTTGGTGGATTCATGTGCTGTCCTTATACTTTTGATTATATTCATTGTGATAATTGAGTGTTTTTTCTCAGCCTCAAAAAATAAGATCCATCATCAGCAGCATCACGACTGCTGCTTTAGAAAATATAGAAGAACCCTTGAAGCGCTTTATTTGGGATTTTGATAAGGTATGGTTTCTAATTTTGATAGAGGTAGCTAGTGCTCAAAATGCATAAATATCTGATCATCGACTATGTGCACAGGGAGATTTTCATCATTGGGTGGACCTTTTTAATCATTTTGATACATTCTTTGACAAACTCATAAAGCCAAGGAAGGATTTGCAAGTTGAAGACAATTTTCCTGAAGCAGATCCTCGATTCCCAAGGGAAGCAGTTCTTCAAATTCTACGCGTAACCAGGATTATATTGGAGAATTGTTCAAATAAGCACTTGTATAGTTCTTATGATGTACGTAATGACTTAAATTTTCATTACTTGTTTCTGATTTGTTCATATTTTAATTTGATCGCTATGAAATTTTGTTGAACTTAAAAAAAATAAATCAAGGTTTGAATTATCGGTGGTATGAGAACGGTTTCGGACTCTTCCTATGAGTTTTGTTATCGGCAATTTTCGGATCAGAGTATCAGGTTCTTCGTTTTAGAAAGCAAAAAAAATGTTAAGAAGTCTTTTAAAAAAGATAGAACATATTTGATACACGTTTAGACATAATTTTATATATTATATGTTGTCTTTGTTCATTTTAAATGGAATAATATTCACTTGAACCGATACTACTGTTTATTTACTTGCCTTTGTACATAGTGCAACCACAATAATAGTTATGAATGAAATAATGTTAATATGGATGAATGTTATGAATTTATAGATATACAACTTCGACAAATGCTAATGGTTACAGTTTATGAATATGGAATTATATCGATACACTGAAACATAGCCAGTCTTTGGCACAATTGAATCATTGGCACTGTTTTTCATTCTATATTTTTCGTTCAATTTTTTCTGTCAGATTGACTAGGAAAGAGGCCCCCAACGTCGATATTGGTCAGTATTGGTAGTGGTCGGTATCAGATCGGGAAATGCCAAACATGTATCAGTATCATCCGATACTTCAAATTATGCTTAAGATGCAGAGCAACAAATCTTACTCCTAAATATTTTTATATTCTGTTGATGCTAATCTTTCTCGAGTTTTTCTACAATTATGAGCGAATTGATCATGTTGTTGCATGCATAATTCCTTCTCATTCTATTAACTTTTATGGCTGCAGCAGCATTTTTCATCTCTCCTAGCATCTACTGATGCTGATGTAGTTGAGGCAAGCCTCCAGACCTTGGCTGCATTTTTGAAGAAACCTGTTGGTAAATGCTCTATTCAAGATGCCTCTTTGACTTCAAAGTTGTTTGCAATTTCACAAGGTTGGGGAAGCAAGGAAGAAGGACTTGGATTGATAGCTTGCTCTCTGGCTAATGGGTGTGATTCGGTTGCTTATGAGATCGGTTCCACACTCCATTTTGAGTTCTATGCAGTCACTAGTTCGCCAGAAGAGTCCAGTGGTTCAGGACATGCAGCACAGGGACTGCAAGTTGTTCATATTCCAAACATCAGTCTATCTAACAATAATGATCTTGTAGTTTTGCATCAGTTGGTGAAAGAGTACAATATTCCTCCCATGTTACGCTTTTCGTTGCTTACGAGATTGAGATTTGCAAGATCTTTTGGCTCGTTAACTTCCCGACGTCAGTACGTTTGTATTCGGCTATATGCTTTCATGGTTCTTGTGCAAGCAAGCACTGATGTTGATGATTTGGCAGCCTTTTTTAACAATGAGCCAGAATTTATTAATGAACTTGTATCCCTCTTGAGTTATGAAGATGAAGTTCCTGAAAAGATTCGTATTCTGGGGATTTTGTCATTGGCTGCTCTCTGCCAAGATCGAACTCGCCAACCAACAGTGCTAACATCTGTGACGTCGGGTGGTCATTGTGGAATTCTTCCAAGTCTTATGCAGAAGACTGTAGAAAGTATAACCAGTGGTTCTACAAAATATTCTGTTGCGTTTGTGGAAGCCCTTTTGTCCCTTGTCTCTGTTTTGGTTTCATCCACTCCTGGTTCAATTGCTTTGCAGGAAGCAGGATATATACCTACTATCCTACCTCTTCTGAAGGACAACAATCCTCAACACATTCAGTTGGTTAGTACTGCAGTGCATGTTGTTGAAGGTTTCTTAGATTTTAACAATCCAACTGCATCATTATTCAGAGATTTAGGTGGTCTAGATGATACTATTGCACGCCTGATGATTGAAGTTTCTTTTGATGAAAAAGGGTCAAAGAAAAGTGAGGAATCTCAGTGTAAGGGTAAACAAGTCATTGACAGTTCTTGCGAGCTACATATTCAACCAATTTATTCTGACACCCAGGTTTCCTATCACCGAAGATTACTCATGAAAGCATTGCTTCGAGCAATATCACTTGCAACTTATGTTCCTGGAAGCTCTGCTCACATTGGTGGATCAGAAGAAACTATACTGCCACTTTGCTTGTGCACTATCTTCAGGAGAGCTAAAGATTTTGGTGGTGGAGTGTTTTCCCTAGCTGCAATTGTCATGAGTGACCTTTTACACAAGGATCCCACATCATTTCCTGTTCTAGATGCTGCTGGTTTGCCCCGGGCATTTCTTGACGCAATCATGAGCGGTGTCCTCTGCTCGGCCGAGGCTGTTACGTGCATACCACAATGCTTGGATGCCTTATGCCTGAACAATAGTGGACTTCAGCTAGTGAGAGATTGTAATGCTTTGAGATGCTTTGTGAAAATATTTACTTCGCATTCATATTTAAAAATCCTTAGTGGAGATATACCAGGGACCTTGTCTAGTGCGTTGGATGAGTTAATGCGCCACGCATCCTCGCTGCGTGCTTCTGGAGTTGAGATGCTCATTGAGATTTTAAGTACCATAACAAATATTGGATCCGTCTCGGAGGTTGATAGTTCCACTGTCTCACCAAGTTCTTCTAATGTGGTTCCCATGGAAACTGATCCTGAAGAGGGAAAATCTGTTTTATCAGTTGAAGGGAACCTTGCCAACATTGGAGGTTCTGAGCCAATGAATGTGTCAGCTTCAGATGTTACATCAATAAGTACCGAGTCATTTCTTCCAGAATGCATGAGCAATGTTGCTCGTCTTCTTGAAAATATTCTTCAGAATGCCGATACATGCCGTTTATTCATCGAAAAAAAGGGTCTGGAAGCTCTTCTGAAGTTATTTACTCATCAATTAATGCCTGCTTCCGTGCCAATTGGTCAGAGCATATCTGTTGCATTTAAAAAGTTTTCACCACAGCATTCTGCTACCCTAGCTAGGGCTGTGTGTTCCTTTATCAAGGAACATCTCGGATTGGTAAATGAATTGTTAGGAGAAGTTAAAAGGGATAAGATTGCTGATATGGAGTGTGCAAAGCGAACCGAACTTATGAAATGTCTTTCTAGCTTAGAAGGCCTGTTGTCACTATGTAATTTTCTTTTGAAAGGAACAACAACTATGGTCTCTGAGTTGGGATCTGCTGATGCTGACATCTTGAACAATTTGGGGAACACTTACAAAGAAGTACTTTGGCAAATATCTTTAGCAAATGATTCAAAGATTGACGAGAAGCAGGATAGCCATCAAGAAGTCGGAAATGCAGAAACTTCTGTATCTAATGTAGCAGGAAGAGAGAGTGATGATGATGGTCATGGAGTTCCAGTAGTCAGATACATGAATCCTGTCTCAGTAAGGGCCTCTTCTGCTTCTCATTGGAACTTGGAACAAGATTTCGTATCTGTGATGCGTTCTGCCGGGAACATGCACCGTCATGGTCGTCATGGGTTGTCTCGTCTACGTGGAAGCAGGTTAAGTCGTCAGCTAGATGCATCACATGTCGATTCTGAACTATCTGTTGATGTTATGGAAAATTCCATCCTTCAAGACACAAAAAAGAAAAACCCTGCTATCATGGTTTCAGAACTCCTGGTTAGACTTGGTTTTGCCATCCGATCTTTCTTTGCCACTCTTGTGAAAGGATTGGCAGCCCGCCGCAGAGCTGATTCCAGTTCTATGAGTCCTGCTTCTAAGAACCTTGTGACAGCTCTTGCAAAACTTTTTCATGATTCTCTTAGTTTCGATGGGCATTCTTCAGACGTTGAGGTGAAATGTCGGTATCTTGGGAAGATTGTAGATGACATGGCTGCACTTATCTTCGATAGCAGACGCCGTGCATGCAATGCAGCTTTGGTGAATAGTTTTTATGCTAATGGAACATTCAAAGAACTTTTGACTACATTTGAGGCTACTAGTCAACTACTATGGACACTGCCATTGTCTTTTCCCTCACCAGCTCATGATCAAGGAGCTTCAACTGAGGGTACTAAGGCATCTCATAGTTCGTGGCTTCTTGATACCCTGCAAAGCTATTGCCGATTGCTTGAATATCATGTCAACTCGTCATTACTTTTATCACCATCATCTCCATCTCAGTCTCAACTTCTTGTTCAACCTGCTGCTGCTGGTCTTTCAATTGGCCTTTTCACCATTCCGCGGGACCCTGAGGCATTTGTTCGCCTGCTGCAATCACAAGTTCTGGATGTGGTACTACCTGTATGGAACCACCCTATGTTTCCTAACTGCAGTCCAGTTTACATCACCTCTGTGGTTTCTATTGTGACTCACATTTACTCAGGGGTTGGAGATTTAAAGCGGGCTGCTGTGACAGCAAGCACAGGTCAACGAATTGCTGCTCCTGCTCTTGATGAATCGACTATTGCTACTATTGTAGAGATGGGTTTTACTAGAGCACGAGCCGAGGAAGCTTTGAGAAATGTGGGAACAAATAGTGTTGAGATAGCAACAGATTGGTTGTTCAGCCATCCTGAAGAAATCGTACAAGAGGATGTTCAACTTGCTCAAGCTCTTGCATTATCACTTGGAAATTCCTCAGAAGCAACCAAGGATGATAGCAATGATGAGTCAAGAAATGTATTTACTGAAGACAGAGGAGCAGAGACCCCCCCAGTTGATGATATACTTGCTACTTCTATGAAGTTGTTTCAAAATAGTGATTTGGTGGCATTTCCCTTGGCAGACCTGCTAGTGACACTCAGTAATCGCAATAAAGGAGATGATCGCCCTAAGGTGGTTTTGTTTCTCATTCAGCAGCTGAAGCTATGTCCATCAGACTTTACGAAAGATACGGGTGCATTGTGCTCAATCTCACATATATTGGCTTTGGTATTTAGTGAAGACAGCAGCACCAGAGAGATTGCTGCCGAGAATGGTGTCGTCTCCGCTGTTTTAGATATCCTGTTTAACTGCAGAATTGGAGAATCCAGAAATGGTGCTTCATTAGCAAAATCTGTTAGCGCTTTGTTGCTTATACTTAATAATATGCTGCAATCAAGACCCAAGGTTCCTACAAATATGCCTGAAGGATCTTTTAAATCCTTGTCTGATTCATCTATAGTGGATATTAACCTTGCAATTCCTTCCTCTAACGCAGAGGTGAAATCTGATGATTGTGCAGTGAAAGAACCTAGCAATGTTTTTGAGAAGATCTTGGGGAAGTCTACTGGTTATCTAACCCTTGAGGAGAGTCAGAGGGCAATGGCAATTGCTTGCGAGTTCATAAAGCAGCAAGTTCCTGCTGTTGTTATGCAGGCTGTTCTGCAGTTATGTGCACGCATAACTAAAACACATGCCATAGCTACACAGTTTCTTGACTCTGGAGGTTTGACTGCTCTTTTTAGTCTTCCTAGAACCTGTATGTTTCCTGGATTTGACAGCCTGGCATCAGTTATTATTCGGCACCTTCTAGAAGATCCTCAGACCCTACAAACTGCTATGGAATTGGAAATAAGGCAGACTCTCACTGGCAGTAATAGCAGGCATGCTGGCCGGCTTTCTCCCCAGTTATTTTTGACATCAATGGCACCTGTAATTACCAGAGACCCTGAAATATTTATGAGAGCTGCAGCTGCTGTTTGTCAGTTAGAATCTTCGGCAGGGAGGATGAACGTAGTGTTATTGAAGGAGAAAGAGAAGGACAAGGACAACAATAAGCTGAAAGCTTCTGGCAATGAGAGTGTGGGTCCTCCAAATGAGTCTATTCGTATTTCTGAAAATAAGTCGGATACTCCTGTTAAATGTTCTAAAACTCATAAAAAGGTTCCAGCAAGTCTTTATCAGGTGATTGATCAGCTTTTGGAAATTATTATGAGCTACCCATCAGCAAAAAACCCTGATGAGTTTGCTAATTTCTCAAGTCCTATGGAAATTGATGAGCCAATTATTAAGGAAAAAGGAAAATCAAAAGTTGATGAGGTGCGGAAGGACTCTGATTATCTCTCTGAAAAATCTGCATGGTTGGCAAAAGTAACATTTGTCCTCAAGTTGATGAGTGATATACTTCTAATGTATGTGCATGCAGTAGGTGTTGTATTGAAACGGGATTCAGAGGCATATTTATTACGGGGTTCTGGTCAAGCAGGTGGCCCTGGACAGGGTGGTTTCCTGTATCATTTATTGCACAAGTTACTTCCATTATCTTCAGAAAAATCTACTGAAACTTCAGATGAATTGAAGGACAAGTTGTCTGAAAAAGCATCTTGGTTCTTGGTTGTCTTTTGTGGAAGATCAACCGAGGGCCGCAAGCGGGTAATTAATGAAATTGTGAAAGCATTTTCTTCTTTCTCTGATATGGAGAGGAATTCCTCTACGAGAATTTTGTTGCCCAACAGAAAGGTTTTAGCATTTGCTGATTTGGTAAATTCCATTTTGTCTAAAAATGCTTCCAGTACCGTGCCTGGACCTGGATGCTCACCTGATATTGCTAAAACCATGATAGACAGTGGAATGGTGCAGGCTCTTTCCGGCATCCTTGATGTGATTGATCTTGACCACCCAGATGCTCCGAAGTTTGTGAACCTGATACTGAAGGCCTTAGAAAATCTAACAAGAGTTGCAAATGCTAGGGATCAAGTGATAAAGTTGGATCATATCAATCACGGATCATCTGGTGCACATGAAAGAGTTGAAGAGCTGAGGAACACAGTGACAGAAACTTCATATCGCGAAGATAATGCAATTCATCAGCAAGAAAGCATTGACGCAATTCAAACTGAGATTCGGCATGTTTATGCATCTGATCATAATAACAGGGATCAAGATGCAAATCCAAACCAAGCTGTGGAGGAAGATATGTCAGTCGATGGTGAGGGGAATGCCATGAATCCACCTGTCGAAAGTGGGGAGGTTTTTATGCAACAAGAGATTGATGGTGGCACACTTCCAGACGCAAACGAGGATGGACTGGCTTTCAATGTTGAACACGGGGCGCATGATGAAATGGGTGATGAAGATGAGGACGTCGGGGAGGATGGTGACGATGACGACGAAGATGATGAGGAGGATGAGGATGATGATATAGCAGAAGAAGGAAATGCTATGATATCATTAGCTGATACTGATGCTGAAGACCACGATGATAATGGTATCAGTGATGAATATAATGATGAGATGATTGACGAGGAAGACGAAGATTTCTTTGAGAACCGTGTTATAGGAGTCAGGTGGAGGGAGGGGTTAGGTGGTTTAGATCAGTTAAGAGTTTTAAGGGGAGGTGGAGATGCAAGTGGTTTCATTAATATTGCTTCAGAGCCTTTTCATGGAGTAAACACAGATGACATATATCATCTTCACCGACCACTGGGAGTGGAGCGTCGCCGTCAAATTTCTAATAGAACTTTTCTTGATAGGTCGAGTTTGGATGGTAGCGCCTTCCAACATCCACTGCTTTTGAGGCCATCACAATCGGCAGAACCAATTTCTTCGATGTGGTCTTCGGTTGGAAACTCGTCAAGGGACTTAGAAGCTTTATCATTTGGAAGTTTTGATGTATCTCACTTATACATGTTTGATGTTGGCCTTGCCTCTGATCATGCCGCTGCAACAGTAATTGGTGATCGGTCTGTTGTTGCTGCACCACCGTCTTTCATGGATTTCTCTTTTGGTATGGATTCATCGCATATGGGTAGGAGGGGACCAGGTGACAGTCGGTGGACCGACGATGGTCAGCCTCAAGCAGGAGGCCATGCTGCTACCATTGCGCAGGCAGTCGAAGAGCATTTTGTGTCCCAGTTGCGTGGTGCATTTTCTGTTGATAACCCCCCAGCGCAGGGACAAAATGAGCATTCTACTGGACAAGCTAACCAACAATCACCACTGTTGAATGCCAATAGCCAGTCACCAGTAAGAGTGGGTAATCTTTCTACTGAAATTGGTGATCAGCACCAGGAAACAGGTTTTAGTCCTTTGCAACAGATGGTGGATGTAGCTATTGAAGTTGGTCAATGTCTTCCCGACGTCTCTCATGGATCAGTTGATGCACAATCTGTTACTGGAGCAGGGGAGAACCACGGAGCCCCAGAAGATAGACAACACTATCCTGTCAATTTAGATGCTGGAGATAATGGTTTCAATAGTATGAATGTTGAGGAAGGGGTTGGTCCTACCAACATACCTTCAGATGCTATTCCTGAAATTGGTACAGTAGCTGCTGATTTACATGTTGCAGATCACCAAATGCATGATAATGGTGAAATGCTTCGAAGTGCTAACAATGCAGAGGTTCACAGTAGACCTTTTGGAGTTGATAGCCATTATAGTAGTCATGCAATAATTGATTCAGGGTCAACATTGCCAGACTCTAGTGACGGTCGTGCTGGGTCAGTGCATGCAAATGTTGACTTCGATATGAATGGCACGGATCTTCTTGGGAATCAAGCAGAGAGTTCTCTACCTGCTCCTTCTAATGAAGAAGAATTATCCACCAGAGCAGTTCCTCAAGAAAATACTCAGTCAGATCAAGTCAATATTAACAACGAGGCCTCAAGCACAAATGCAATTGACCCAACCTTTTTAGAGGCACTGCCGCAGGATCTCCGAGCAGAAGTTTTGGCTTCTCAGCAAGCTCAGTCTGCCCAAACTTCTACATATGCTCCACCTACTGCAGAAGATATAGATCCTGAATTTTTGGCTGCCCTTCCACCAGATATCCAAGCTGAGGTCTTGGCACAGCAACGGGCACAAAGAAGTATGCAATCTCTGCAAAGTGAAGGCCAGCCAGTTGACATGGATAATGCTTCTATCATAGCAACCTTCCCTCCTGATTTGCGTGAAGAGGTGTGGTACTTTATGCGTTTAGTTATGTGTGATGCTTTTTTCTGCAGTAACATAATTTGGTTCCGCTGTTTGCATTATAGGTGCTTTTGACATCATCAGAAGCAGTATTGTCAGCGTTACCTTCAGCTTTACTTGCTGAGGCCCAAATGCTCAGGGACAGGGCAGTGAGCCACTATCATGCTCGCAGCAGTCATTTTGGAGGTGGCCACAGACTTGGTGGCAGGAGGCTGGCAGTTGACAGGCAGACAGCAGTAGATAGAGGAGTAGGAGTTTCAGTAGGTCAAAGAGCTTCTGCAATTACAACCAGCTTGAAGGTTAAGGAAATTGAAGGGATGCCTCTTTTGGACTCAAATGCTTTGAAGGCCTTGATTCGCCTCTTAAAATTGGCTCAGGTAATTCTTTTCCCGTGATTAGTATTTTAAGCTGAAATTTTCACATACAAGATATGGGATATTGTTGTCTTTGCTCACTAAAATCTTTAAATTATGTTAAGGTTGTCATTATCTATTGTAAGAGAAGGAATATAAGTTCTATCTACATGACGATTTACATCAGCAATGTAAGGTGACTAATTAAGCGAAGAGAACACAATAGCTATCTGTGCTACGTTGGCAACACAGCATCTAGAATGTCCAATAAGCATTTAGGCTTCTACAAGGAATATACATCAATCGTTTAGTTCACTTCACCACCAATAAGTCTTCTTACTAAACCCATTTCAAACTTTAATTGGAATAATCATTTATAAACTACTTGCCATATTAATATACTTACCGAGTTTTAATAACATTTTAGTAATGATTAAATTATCGCATCTATTACTATTTTAAAAAGCAAGAGTTTTGGCACATTCCTAAAATTTATGTGCAATGTTTCCTCTTTCCCGCACTCCTCCTAACTTCTTTTTATTACAATATTACAATTTAAACGCAAAGAAAGTAATATATAATTTCATCTTCTCTAGTCCAATTTAATCTGTCCTACACAACTTCAAAATCATCATTATCCAAGTCCTCTTCCATCAGAATGGAGTCATCTATGGAGCATAAGAAAGCTCCACAAAAGAATTTACAAAGTTTTTATGACTGGATGTTGCAATGACGTCAATCCTTTATATTGCTAAGAGATCCCCCTTTCTGCTATGCAGTTTAAGCTTATGCAACCGAGTAAATATCCCCTAGACTATAAGGAGTCTAGACGAAGAGGTAAGATGATACAATTTGCTCCAGGGAATTGCATTCATCTCCATGACACATTAAGCTAAAGAGAAAATGAATGCCATTCCTGTTAGTCGTATACAATCTATAATGGCATATTTATATAATCCAATATTTAAGATCGGAAGAGACTGTATATCAGTAAATAAACCCAATATTATAGTTACTGGATTATGCATGTCATATCAGTAGATTCGAAATTTTTTGCCTATATAGTAGATGCACATTTATATTAAACGTGATTTATATAACTTAAGTTAAAATTATCTTAAGTATAATTTGCTTACTAAAAAAGATCTAACTATTTTGGACTAAATCAAATCAAATCAAAACAAATCATATAATTATCTTTCTCACCGTAATTGTCTAAGGTTAACAAAATGACCAAAATTAAATATGTCCAATGCTTAATCATTTTGGGTTAAATTGAAATATCTAACCGTAAGTCAACTAGTAATTTCTTATATTTTTCTAAACCTTTTCTCGTAATTTTCTTATAATTATTTGAACGTGCAATAATGTTCTTTAACTTCTATTGAAATTGTGTGTGATATTCAAATTTTCTACACATGCATCACATGTGCCAAGGTGCTAGTATAGTAGTATATATCAGGGTTTCATCAATTAGTTATTGTTAGGATTAATAGATTTATAACAGGGTTACAATGACTTAGTTAATGTTAGAATTGATAATCTGTACGTCTATGTAGTTACTTTAGTCCAAGGTCACAATATAAGTGTTGGAATCTGTTCCAGACCCTAGTGTTGGAATCTGTTTCAGACCCTTCTTATGAGTAATTGATGTCGGCGGTTTAGACAGTTTCAAATCAGTCCCAGCTCTTTGTTTCAGAAAGCCAAAAGAAATAAGTATGTAAAAACTAGCAAAATATTTGATACAGTAGGCATAAATTTATGTATTATTTTTTGTTTCTCGTTTGCTTTGAAGGGATAATATTCAAAATTGATTCAGTTGCAACCGATATTACTGATTATGTACTTGCTTTAAGATGAACGTACATTCATAATAGATAGTTATGAATGGAATAGGGTGGGTTCTGCAATCCAGTAATGCACCTTTTGGAACTCGGAACGCCAGCGTACTGGAATATGAAAAATCCACTTTTCCAGTTTTCCTACAAGATGACATAGGGTCAATTTACCTGGTTTCTGATCAAGCTTTTCAACTTCCAACAAAGGAAATGTTGAAGGAAATAAGTGGGTGGTTGCCATGGGTGTGCTATATAAATAAAGTATATAAGTGGGCTATTATTGCTTTCCTACCTGTATGGATAAGCCTAATTTTGAATCTTTTATGATGCTATATTATGTTAATTGATTAATTTTTGATCTGAAATATACATCGTATATTATATTTGCAAATAAGCCTTCCAAAGAAGTGTACCCCTGATGTACTGCATACTGAGACTCTTGGTGTAGGCTTGTAGCTGGTTTTTGTTTTCTTTCCACGTTCGAGGTAACCTTGGTCATAGAGCGTCCATAGAGATAATATGTTCAGAAACTTATAATGACAACATGTGTGTATATATGTAATCCAAAAAAATTATGCTCATTCCTGTCATCACAATGTGAAGCCTGATAGTGAGGATAACGATCCTGAATTTGGTATCTCCAAAATGAGATGTCCTCAGGCCATCAGTAGGTGGATTATAACTTGCATGGGACCATAATATGCACCACCAAAACCTAGAAGATTTTGCCTATCATCTGAGGAATAATTCCTACCATACTGTACTGCAAGTGCAAATCAGGCGCTGCCATAGAGTACAACTTTTCTAGCATGTGTCATCCATATGGCTCATTCTTACATACTAATTTTGCTATTACCTCTCAGTATATGATTAATACTCTGGATTCTTGTGTTCACAACTTTTGCCAGCTCATGCTTTCAAGTGTATCTCTATTGCACTATCGTTATTATCTTTTTGTTCCCATCTCCCGAGCTTGGCCACTAGCTCCTTTCTGAATATTTAATATCAACCATCTCTTGTCTAGCCAATAAATCTCCTTGCAACGATCATCAGATTTACAGTGAACATAAGCACAACTTGCGGTGGTGGTGGAAGGGAGAGGGGGGTTCTCATTTTTGTATATTGTATGATAATAAACCTAAAAAATGGTGAAAGAGAAATTTACTAAATGTAGGTTCTTAGTTGATAGCAACATGATATGAACAAACCATTTATGTCACAAGTAGTTTTATACTATCTATGTAATGGGAAAATTGGTTGTCACTATCTATTACAAGTGTAGTTTGCAGAATTGTAGTTCAAACTTGAGTTATTGATGGAGTTCTGCTTTAACTTCATCACCTGTAAAAAGTAGTGATGATAGTGACATTATTATATTTGTGAAAATACATTTGTGTGGCTGCTATGCACAAGTTAGTTATTAGTACTTATATCGCCGTACCTATATTGCTATAAAATGTTAGAGGATTATTCTGAAGCCACATGTATCTTCTTTTTGTATCGTCTGTAGCCCCTTGGAAAAGGCCTTCTTCAAAGACTTCTATTGAATCTATGCGCGAACAGTGCGACACGCGCAGTTCTGGTTAGGCTTTTAGTCGACATGATCAGACCTGAGGCTTGTGGATCCTGTGGATCTGCAACCACAGATATGCAGAGGCTTTATGGATGCCAGTGGAATGTTGTTTATGGCCGCCCACAACCATCAGATGGTATTTTTGTTGAAATTTTATTTATTATGTTTTACAGTGATCATTGATTTTGTTCTGATTTAATTTTTTTTTTCTGACCTCTCTGTCGTTGGTACAAAAGGTCTTCCGCCTCTTGTGTCACGTCGTGTTCTTGAAATCTTGACATATCTGGCAACAAATCATTCTTCTGTTGCAAACATCCTTTTCTACTTTGATTCTTCATTGACCTCTGATTGTCCAACCAATGCCCTTGTGGATGCTGAGGTGGAGAAAAGTAAAGAAAAGCTGTTTGAATCAAAAGACATTTTGGATGTGGAATCTTCTTCTAAGAGTGACATACCAGTAATTTTGTTCCTGAAGCTTCTGAACAGACCTTTGTTTTTGCGTAGTAGTGCACATCTTGAGCAGGTACTCATGAGCTTATTTTGTATGCATATGGATATACACTTCAATTTGTGCATATGGATATACACTTCAATTTGTTTACATGTTTATCTGCCGTTTGATAATTCACAGGTCATGGGTCTTCTGCAAGTAGTGGTTAATAATGCTGTTGCAAAGGTAGATTCCCAAATACAATCTGCAGGTATTACTGAGACACAAGCATCTAATGGAGACCCATCCAACAGTCAGAGAGAGACTTTTAGTTTGGAGCAGAATCAGAATCAGGAGTTAAATTCAAGTTCAAGTACCGAGTTGCCACCTTTATCTGGGAATAAACCCCTGAAAATCTATGACATTTTTCTACAACTTCCTAAGCCTGATCTGCGTAATCTATGCCGTATTCTTGCCCATGAAGGGTAATTTCCTGACCTAATCTTTGTTATCTAGCCACTAGCATTTCATATTTCACTTATAGTTAGATACTCGATGTTCATTCTGTCCTTATAAAATATAATGGTGAATTTTGGAGATTGGCGGAACTATGTTTCTTTTAAATCAGCTAAATACTCTTAAGATTTATTGTTAATAACTATATAGATTCATTTATTTGCTAATACTTTGTAGGTTGTAGTGAACTATATCTGCCAACTGGTCTTCATGGTTTTGCTCATAGCTAACTGGGTTAAGAATTCAGTGCATAAAAACATTGTTGTGGTCTATGTCGACCCCATTGTATGATCTTGGATGATGATGATAATGATGCATTGAACACTACAATTTCTTTACTGACCTAGTCTTGTTTGAAGCTTATTTGTTTGTCTCAGGAACATCTAACAATTTCCATACAAGTTTTTTTTTTTTTTTTTTTTGGCTAAGGCCTGGGCTCAAACCCAGGACCTCCCAATAACCCCTACCAGCCCCAACAGTTGGGCCACCCCCTAAAGATTATCCATACTAACAAGCTGAAACCTCAAAACGTTTGATACTCACACCACCTTAGTTATGACTCATGATGCCATAGTTTTATAGGATAATTAATGATCGTCTTCAAATCTACATCTTATGTTTTGATCAATTGAGATATAATTCTGCCAAATCTACATTTTCTTATGGTTTGACCAATTAACATAGACTAATTATTTATCTATTTTCTAATTTGATCTAGTTAATATTTACTTTATTTCCTCACACATGCACATTGCACACGCTATATATAGTGCCTATCCAATGAGCATACCTCCTAAATGAGCACAATGAGCGCACCTCCTCAATGAGCACAATGAGCACAAGTAATTCTATCCGTAGGATTTTAGCTAAATTCTAATGGTTAAAAGTATTATTGATCATTTAAAGAAACCTCATAAATTACGGATAATAAAAGATACCAAATTATTCAGATTTAAATCAGTCTCATAAATTATGCTTGACCAGCTCTTCTCCTCCACCCCTATGAAACAAACTCCCACAAGGCTATATCTTATCCCAATCTCGCTCCGCGATTGGTTTGGCCACGTAATCGGACTTTGCCTTGAAGGAGCTGTTGAACTGTGGCTTCCTGCTCAGTAGAGCTTCTAATCGTTGGTTGGTCGACATACCATTGAAGAAGAGAGCAGAATGTAGCCAGTTCATCTCCGTGCAGTCCTCGTCTCTCAGACCCAGCTCTGGGAAGCTCTTCACCATAACCGAGAAGAGTTCGCTGCGGTTTCTGAAGTAGACTGAGTTGAACAGAGCTGGATGTTTATGTTCCCTTGGGATCCACTGTCCACTGTCAGGTACGGTCTGCACAATGCGCAACTATTCTGATGAAGAGATTCTTGTCCAAGTTAGGAGCAATCACCTGCCACCTGCACTTCACAAAATTAAGGGAACTATTAATTCATCTTCCATATATATAACTCGTACGTGACAAACCAGTTGGTACATATTCTTCTTGCCACCCACCATGCATGTGTACGTAATTAGCATAGGTACAACCAGATGATTGTTGGTGGATTATTATAAACTATCAATTACGTACTAATTAAGACCTAGTTCAATTATAAACTGTCAATTACGTACTGATTCTGGTGCTGGTTCAAACTGGACGATGACGACGAAATGGCCATCGTCGCCGGCATTGTGAAGCTCCTGTTAAACTTGTTGGAGCTCTCCATCTTCCTCGCCTTGCCGGAATGGCTGTCCAGGCCCAAGTGGTCCTCCGTGTTGGTCCCGCTGACGGCCGTACATTGTTCTCTTCCCCTCCTCAGCATTGCCGTAGACGTTCATTTGTGAGCTCGAGTGTTCATTTGTGAGCTCGAGTGCATCACGTTATGGGTCTGTGGCTTCTTGTTGGCTAGACCCTTGTGCCCGAACAATAGTTTCGCATCGTCGGACCTCCCAGTGAGCGCGATGAAGAAGGAGAGGTCGTTGGGCCACTTGAGGTCGGAATCGTGTTGGTGGTGGTGGTTGGGGGGGGGGGGGGGGACATAATTTATGAGACTGATTTAAATCTGAATAATTTGGTATTTTTATTATCCATAATGTATGAACTTTCTTCAGATGATCAATAATACTTTTAACCATTAGATTTAACTTAGCTAAAATCTTACGGATAGAATTAATTGTGCTCATTTAGGAGGTGTGCTCATTGGATAGGCACTATATATATATATATATATATATATATATATAGTTTATTATGCCTTCTCCCTTCAGTCCACGGTTCCTCTTCTTAGTTTACTTTGTATTATGTAGTTGAGAAGTTGTATTAATTCACTGAAGTCAGTATCTGTGTTCTTTTATTTTTATCCTGGGCAAACTAATTCAATTTATTTGTTGGTCAGACTGTCAGAGAAGGTATATTCTCTTGCTGCTGAGGTAATGAAGAAATTGGCCTTCGTTGCTTTGCCCCACCGGAAATTCTTTGCATTTGAGCTAGCAGGTTTAGCTCATAACTTGAGTGTTTCTGCTGTGGGTGAGCTTGTAACTCTAAGGAACACTCATATGCTTGGCCTAAGAGCTGGCTCTATGGCTGGGTCTGCAACCTTACGCATACTGCAAGCACTCAGTACATTGACTTTGGTTGGCGGGAACAAGGATGAGGAGAATGCCGATGAACGTGAGGAGCAATCCATACTGTTGAATCTAAATGAAGCTCTCGAGCCTTTATGGCAAGAGTTAAGTGATTGCATAACCACAACCGAGGCAAAACTGGGGCCGAGCTCTGCATTTTCTTCACCTGTTTCAATGTCAGAAGCTGAAGATATTGTTGGCGGTGGGTCTTCTGTGTCTCCTCCTCTTCCTCCTGGTACACAGCGACTATTGCCATTTATAGAGTCTTTCTTTGTCCTCTGTGAAAAGCTGCAAACAAATCAAACCATTATGCCTGGAGATAACAATGTGACTGCAAGAGAAGTTAAAGAATTTGGTGGTAGCTCATCGTCACCATCCCTCAAATGTGGTGGTTCTGGATGCTTGACATTCGGTAGAATTGTGGAGAAGCATCGTCGTCTTCTTAACCTTTTCATAAGGCTGAACCCGAGCTTGCTAGAGAAGTCACTTTCCTTGATGCTGAAAGTTCCAAGGCTGATTGATTTTGACAATAAGAGAGCGTACTTCCGCTCAAGGATCAGGCAACATCATGATCAACATCCTTCTGCTCCATTGCGGATAAGTGTTCGTAGGGCATATGTCTTGGAGGATTCCTATAACCAGTTGCGTCTACGTCCCACACAGGACCTCAAGGGGCGGCTAACAGTACAATTTCAAGGAGAGGAAGGGATTGATGCCGGTGGGTTAACAAGGGAATGGTACCAACTGCTCTCTAGGGTCATCTTTGATAAAGGGGCTTTGCTTTTCACAAACGTTGGAAATAATGCAACTTTTCAGCCAAATCCCAATTCTGTGTATCAGACTGAGCATCTTTCTTATTTCAAATTTGTCGGCCGTGTGGTAACATGCTCTTGACCTCTTCTACTAGTATTTTACTCTTTTCTTTTGGATAATCTCTTAAGCATCCTTTCTTCATTATCTTTAACCCTTGCAGGTTGCTAAAGCACTTTTTGATGGGCAACTTTTGGATGTTTACTTTACTCGTTCATTTTACAAGCACATTCTTGGTGTGAAAGTGACATATCATGACATTGAGGCAGTTGATCCTGATTACTACAAGAACTTGAAGTGGATGCTTGAGGTTAGTGTCTATCACATGTAAGCCATGCTTGTAGAACATATTAAAGAAACAAACTGATTTTGGCTAATTACTTTAACCAGAATGATGTCAGCGACATTCCAGATTTGACTTTTAGTATGGATGCTGATGAAGAGAAACACATACTTTATGAGAAAACTGAGGTATTAGGCAATATGTATTAAAATGTAACTGTAAGTTGTGTCATCATGTTGGTTTGTTTCTTATTAGTGTGATTCTTATTTCTCTTATTGCTATTCTAATGAAGGTCATGGACTATGAGCTTAAACCTGGAGGGAGGAATACAAGGGTTACAGAAGAAACAAAGCACGAGTATGTGGATCTTGTAGCTGAACATATATTGACTACAGCCATCCGTCCTCAAATAAATTCCTTTCTAGAAGGTTTTAGCGAATTAGTTCCGCGGGAGCTTATTTCAATATTCAATGACAAGGAGCTTGAGCTTCTCATTAGTGGACTTCCAGAAATTGATCGTGAGTATACCTGGTTAATTATTTTTAACATTATATACTTGTTGCCTTCTTATTTTCCTTCATATTATTTTTCGTTTTGGTAGTTGATGATCTGAAAGCCAACACGGAGTACACTGGGTACACTGCTGCATCTACTGTTATTCACTGGTTCTGGGAGGTCGTTAAAGCATTCAACAAGGAGGACACTGCAAGATTTTTACAGTTTGTAACTGGAACTTCAAAGGTAATTGTCTTGTTCACATACAGATATTTTGTTTGTTCGGTCATTTGTGGTATGGGATCAAACACATTGATTTAAACTCTGATTGTTTTGAAAATGCATGTCCTTGAAAGATTATTCGGCTTTAAGGGAAACTGTGAAGGACACAAATTCCTGTAGCGAAATATATCATCTCACCTTTTCATCTAGACTATTTGTTGTCCCTGGGAACTTGGACGGTGCTCCTTGGTTGCTTGAGCTTAAACTGCATAGCAAAATGGTAGATCTGGCAACCTGCCCACTGACTGTCTAGGTTTTATGGCATGACACTCATGCTCAGAGCTGCCTGTTAAGAAATTTGACACTGACATAGAAATCAACAGTCAGTCATAAGATTAAGGACTTTGTCAATTCGTTTATGGATCTTTCTTATGATCCATACCAGACCCCATCTGATGGGAGAATGCTTGGAGGATGATGAATGATGACCATAAAACACTTTTGTTTAAATTCTGATGTGTTTCAAAAACAGATGTGGCTGATAGTTGATTCAGCTTTCGGAGAGCCCTTGAAGAGTTAAATTTGCACCTAAGGTGAAACACAAAGCATACCTGTGTGACATTCTAGTAAGCACCGTGACCAAGTCTGTGTTGCATCATGTCCTTGTCTGTGCAACACGAACATTCTACCTCTAGTGGGAAAAGTTTTCCTTCCTTTATGTGGATACAGTCTACCAATCATATTTTGTGTATCATGTTTTGTTTTCTATCTTCTCGACTTAGCGTATATGTGGATCCAGATACCAGTCACCGATTATTCTGCTCTCTCTCAGGCTTCCTGTTTTTTATGGTTCCATTCGTGCATTGCTTGGTACAAGCTTTTGAGTAAAACCAACACGAACCAATTCTAGTGATATTTTAACTTTGATTGAATGATGTGGAGGACTTTTCCTATTACTTTTCAAAGTGCCCCGTTAGCTGTCAAATTTGATAAGCTGTGAGGTATATTTCAATAGCATAGCAGCTTATGTTTCTTGCTGAAATTTGCCGTCGCATTTTAAGGGATGAATTTGTCAAGCTGTTTTGGCATTTAACTATAAAAATCACTCTATATCCATCAGCCATATATAATCATTCACTCAAGGTTTCAACAGAATTGGAGTTCTATAGTTTACTTAGATGTCTTCAAATCATTAATAATTGAGTTCCGAATCCCTTTGGATAATTAATTCATGAAAACAAGAGTATTCCGTTAAGTTAGACGGTAACTTCTTTTTGACAATTTAACCGCATCCTTCTAAACCACTCTTCTTCCTCCTCCGTGCCCTCTTCCACACTTGTTGCTCCCACATGCGAGTAGTGGGAGGGAGGAAGAGGGGAAGGAGAGTGCAATGAGTTGGTGATGGTTCAGAATGGTGGAGGGATGAGTTGATGATGGTTGAGAGTGGTGGAGAGACGAGTTTGAGGTGGAGAAGGAAGGAGGTAGAGGAGGAATGAAAATGATAGGTAAAATGGTGTTTTTGCAGATGGTTTAGTTAATTTTGACTCGAGAGAGACTCATAGCTGATGTTCCTAATTTGAGGGCAAGCAAACATGAAAGAGAATTGTGGGTTTCGAAGTCGAGGAAGGGGAGGAGAAAGGGTTGGTGATGAGGAAAAATGGACAATAGTGGGTTTCGAGGTGGAGGAGAGGGAAGGAGGGAGTGGAGGATTGAAGGTGAGGGTAGAAAGGTATATTTATGTTGACATGAGAGGGACTCATAACTTCTTTCTTTTTTGTTGAGGCCTGGTCTTGAACCCAGGACCTCCTTACTGCCGCTGGTCCACCTCACGTTACGAGGGACTCGTAACTCATATTCCTAACTTGATGGACTTCTAAGTAAATAACAAGATTTGTGATGTTTGAAATGAGAAACCATATAACTTTGGTAGAAAAATCACTTACTTTGGTAAGAATGCACCCTCTCTTCTAAAGAATAAAGAGATCCCAGATTGTCCAAGTATCTCGCTAGGAGTTATGTCTAATAAAATTGAAGTCTATGGATAACATTAACAATAACATTCAGCATATCTTAGTTGAATAAGGTCATAATTGAAGCATATTCTAACTTTCTTCGACCATTTTAAGAATAAACTAAATTGCGCCCTAAGTCCCGTCCCCTCCGTTATCGATCGACTCTTTGCTGCACCTTCTCCCTACCTCGAGCTCTCCTCGCACCGTCGCTTACCGGCCTTGTAGCCATAGAGCTGCACGAATGGCAGCCATTGGTGGTTGTCATTCGTGCAACCACAAGGTTGCACGACCGGAGCGCGGTGGCATGATGGGGGCTCAGGGGTAGGGAGTAGGTGCAACGGAGGGTCGGTCGACGGCAGCTGGGGTCGATGGTGACCAGGTACTGGGGTGGGGATAGAGGGGGTTAGAGATTTAATCTTTTTTCTTGTTTTTTATTTCTTAATAAAAAAGATTAAAGGAAGGAGAAGTCTTGGCCTCTGAGGAGAGGGCATTGCCGCACTGACGCCGACGAGAGATCTGTTGGTGGTTTGGGATGAGATCAGGGTTATGTTTAGATAAAAATAGGTTCATCAATTACTAATGTCATTTTAATTAAAAAATGAATAAATATTTAATTATTATGATTGGGATCGGGCTTAGGACATAATGGTCTATTAAAGTGCCAAATTTAAGCTATGCAGTTAAAAACGGTTTTTTCATGATAACGGTCCAGTAGAGTTATTGATATATCACTGATATATCGGATTTATAACGGTAAATATCGGTTTGCATTTTTAACACAATTTTTATATATGAACAACACATTTAATAGTTATCTATTATAAATATGCAAGAAAAGTTTCTTAAAGCATTAAAAGTAAAAGGTTCATACCCAAACCAACATTACAATATAAAAAAGTACCACTTCAAAATGGTTCAACTAATATGAAAACAAAAAAAGATCCAAATTCAACTTTCAAGTTTCAACATCTAATAATCTTCATTAGCCTCAACTTCATTTTCTTCGTTTTCACCGTCACCATCTTCTCCACCTTCCATAGTTTGTTCATCTTCATCTTCTTCATCCTCCATATATTCATCATCGTGAACAAATAAGTGAGGAGAGTGAATATCTTGTACTTCTCTCTTTCCGACTTTTGGTTTTAACAAAACTTAACTGTTATATATCGGATTTTTTCGAAACCGATATACTGATATATCGGTCATATCGGCCGATAATATCGGTACCGATATTTTACCTATTTTTTAAAAAAAATCGGTGCCGGACCGATACCGTTATATATTGGTTATATAACCGGTATATAATGGTTTTTAACTGCCTAGAATTTAAGTGCAATTTGGCCTTAAGAACATTTTGACTTCAATTCTTGCCCCTTGGCGGACCTTATTTAATTGGCGAAAGCTTGGATTGATGATTGTGATGACAATACAAAGATGATACCTTCCCTAGCAACCTCCTATTTGCAGTGATGGTAATGGTTCCCAGAATATCTTGTTAATTAATTCTAATCCACATTCCAGACTACCAACTATTTTCTTGTGAAGTTGTCATACAGGTATTATGTATAAGCCTTCGTCTCTACATTCTTTACTCATTACCTAGATCTTTTTTTACTAGCCACATCAACCCAAAAATAGCATTTTCATCCATATTTTTACTTGTTTATAGGCCTAGGGTAGTGATGGTATGGGTTCCATAGCTGCAAATTTTTAGTTTTAGTTCTGTTCTCCATGTTTTTTCTTCTAAATATAGGTATTAATTCACTAGATTCTGCAATCTTAATCTTTTTCTTCCCCAACGATGTCAACCAGAACAGTGTATACATGCATGCAGTTTGATGCCGACCCCAAAAATATGGGATAGGGTTTCATTATTGATGTCATGCATGTACTTGGCTGTTGTGTAGTTGTGCATTTGATTCCCTTTGAAGTTCTACGGCCACTTGTTCCTCAACAATTTATTCATGCACTTATGTTGCGTATAAAACTCTCAATATGACACCGTCATTTTTATTGAAAGACTGTGAACTCTTATTAATAGTAATACATATACTACGAATATGATTTGGTTGTTCCTGGTTCTGTAATTTCCAGTCAGTTGCCTGTACTGTAGTAGGAGTTTATGAATAGGTGTTGAAGCATGAGCCAGAATTTCTTTGAAATGCATGCTATTTTGAAGTTTTTGTGTTGTTTCTACTGAGTCACAAGTACTGTATTTTTCTTGTTATATATACCCCTTGGTCGGTTTTGCAATTTTTATGTTTTTCTGGTACTAGAGCTTGTTAGCAACTTTTTTTTTGTTGGGGATTGAAGTTGCGGTGTTATTCTTTTCTGATAAGAGTAAAATCTAGACCGTGTTAATCGAATTCCTTTTACATCTCTGACTAAAGCTGTTGTCCAATATCATTCAGGTACCATTAGAGGGCTTTAAAGCATTGCAGGGTATTTCTGGTCCCCAGCGTTTTCAGATCCACAAGGCATATGGTGCTCCTGAAAGGCTCCCTTCTGCTCATACATGGTTAGATTTGTGCAACTGTTTATTTAATACAATGTTTGATAAGTTTCTCTTGATTAAAGTTGATTTGGTCTTGAGGATATCATGATTATAACTATTTGTGTTTGCAGTTTCAACCAGCTAGACCTACCCGAGTATTCTCACAAAGAACAATTGCAAGAACGATTGCTGCTAGCTATCCATGAAGCCAGCGAAGGTTTTGGCTTTGGTTGAGATGCTGTCCTCGTCAACTCTCAAGAGGCAAGAAGCAGAAATGTCTTTTCGCTTGCCACGTACAGGTCATGTATGATAATCAATTGCAACAGTTTATTTTGTCTTGGTTTGCTGCTGCTGCTGCTGCTTGCTCGATCTCAATTGTCTCTTTACTTTGCCTTTTTAACTTTTTTGCATATGGAAATCTAGTTTCAATAAATTTGATACTCAATTCTTTCATGAAGGAGTTACGAAATTCTTTTCCAGAGTTGTCTTATCCGACATATTTCCTGATATATTTTGTACATTACGGTGTTACAGATTTCAATGGAAACCTGTGATACTGAGAAGATAGAGCCTTGTGCGTGCAGCAGTCTACTGGACAACCTAGTGTTAAATCCAACTCCAAATCAAATTTATCAGAACGCCATGCTAAACTTCAAGGACGTCCAGTATCCAGTACCATGAGTTTTGACGGGGGTGGGTGTACATCCGCTCGAGACATTTTTGCTAGAGACAACAGCAGCTCAAAGTTTCTCTTTGTCAAATTCTTCTATTTAGTGATGCTCCTGATGAGAGCTGTATATGTACGCAGAGGTTGTAGTTTATACTCTTTTATGTACAAAAACCTTTTAAGATACCCTCATATTTCCGATGGGTGTCGGCTTCCAAATAGAATAAATAGGTTACTTTGCATTTAATTTTAGGATTTATCAGAGCTTAGTGCGAATTTTTAAGATATGCAAGTAGGTTACCCGGTGGGAGAAATGTGTGATATTCAGGCCTTTGGTAGTCGGTCAATATGATGTGAAAGCTAATAGAAGAATAATGACGGTCAGTACGAAAGTAGTTTAATATTTTGTGTGCAATATTTATATAGAAAATTTATCAACTAGGATGGTTTTATTTTGTAAAGTACAATGTCTTCAATTTTAAAACTTTCCATTGGAGATGGCTGATGGCCTAAGTGGTGTTATCATTACTTTATTTTATTTATTTATTTTTCATTTTTTATAACTGCATGTTGTGTCGTGGACAGAAATGACCTAGATTTTTTTAATAAACTAGTTTAATATATTGTATTCATTTATTGATGGTTGATTGTTAATTTATTTAATTATAATATATTTGTAAATTAATTGAAATATTATTTAACATTTAGCCACCCCGATACCCTACCATCAGCCTCTATGAAATTCCAACATCAGCCACAGTACCGAAACTCTACCATCAGCCTCTATGAAATTCTAACATCAGCCACAGTACCGAAACTCTACCATCATACGCCATAAAATCCTACCATAAGCTGAATTGACGAGCTATCCAAACCTCCTAAATAACTGTACTATGGCTTTAAAAGAATATCGTTTGTATCTTCTCTTTTTGCACTAAGGGTGTGTCTAAGGTGAAAAATATGCATAAAAGAAATTAATTCCATGGAATTATTTTCCTAGAAAAAAATTCATGAAAAATATAAGCCATCAAACACTACAATTGATGGAAAATTTGTGATGGAAATATTTTCCATGAAAAAAAACCCAATCAAACATAGCCTAAGAAGAATAAAAGTTGACTTCTCTTTCTGCCAAAGTTTATTTGTATAGATTTTTAGAGTACATGAATTTATCAGAGGTGATGTGGACGTGATAAACGACTGCAACTCTTTTGGGGGATGAAAATAAATCCACTGAAAATTTTTATTTTAACGGACTTACTATCCATGACGTACCTAAAGCTAGGTAGAGATAATAAGTAGGAAAGAAGCCAAGCTACAGAGGTAATATGGACGTGATAGATAGGTTTGGAGGACTTTTCTACTAAAGGTAATATGGACATAAAAGAAGAAGATGAAAAAAAAAAAAGTTTTTCTATTGAGAATTATTTGCTAGTATCTATATAATATTTTACTAATATAGTTTATTAAATATTATTTTCCTATATTAAAAATATGTTACTAGTATTTATATTTAAAACTAATTTGTTATGAATATTATTTTGATTAAAACTATTTTGCTAGTATAAATATTTCTAAATAATTACTTATCTAACTAATATTATTTTGCTAGTAAATATATTCTAGTTCTACTTCTAGTTATTATCTAAATAATATTATTTTACTAAATTATTTAGCAAATAGCTAGATAATGTCATTGTTAGAATCTAACCTATCTTGCCCTATTCTAGGTGGACATTGAGACACATTGATTTGCAAGGACAAGGCAAGTACATTCTATATCTTATGACTCATTTACTTCATGTGGACTTGTATTCATGTTGGATACGTTGTTACACGATTGGTCATGTGCTTTTGGTTATTTTGTTTATCATTTACTCATGTCCTTGTACTTGGGAAGAAAAAATACTGCAGGTATGTGACCAAAGCCTAACCTAGGTATTAAATGTTGATAGCCTAATCACACATGTGCACGTGTGGTTAAGTCGTACCATATTTCATGTGCTCCTTGTACTTGTCTAGCCAGTCACATATTTTGTACGTATTTCAAATCACTTGTCACGATTTCATTTTTTCATGTTCCATGTCATGATCTTCTTGCTATAAGTTTCATGTTCAGTAGTTCATTGCATTTATGGTGATTTAGGTTAGTCATATTTTATTACTTGTGCATGTGTTGTACTTGTTTCACTGTTATGGATTATA
This sequence comes from Iris pallida, assembly GCA_029216955.1. Taxonomy (NCBI): domain Eukaryota; kingdom Viridiplantae; phylum Streptophyta; class Magnoliopsida; order Asparagales; family Iridaceae; genus Iris; species Iris pallida. The sequence continues at coordinate 5,150,708 of JANAVB010016800.1, read as the reverse complement.
TTTTGTGTAGGAACGTTGAGCACCTTTACAGGGGGTGAATAGAGTGTGTGTACGTGCAGCAAAAATAATCACCTCTTTAAAAAATTATAACAAAAATAAACTATGGCAGAAAATAAGAGACTGTAAATAAATGCAGTAAACAAGAGATAGAAGATCAAACTCAATTAACACCGCGATATATACTAATTTTCCTCTGAGATGATTAATTCAGTCGTGAGTACTCTTGTCCGCTGTTAATCTACTATTCACAAGCTAAATGAGAGCTTGTCGTCTCTTTACAACACCGTGCCTTGGTGACGAGTGCACGACCGACTCCAACAGACTGATTCCGAAAACTTGAGCATTTTCTGAATTGCAACCTCTTTACAACTCTTTGAACCAAAACTCTAGATCGAACAGAACTGTACTGGCTTTAGCTAAGAGTAGTATAGGCGAGATTTGAAAGCTTTAAGGAGCTGGAAAAACACTTTAGAAGAGATAGAGAGAAGAGTGAATGAGTGATTTAGAAAAATAAAAATCATTCTCTATTTATAGTGTTTTGAGGACCGAACTCGGGCAGAGTTCGGATGCTAGAATATCACATTCGAATGTTGCCTACAGATTTGGTGGGAACAAAAAATTCAAAAAGTCCTGATCGAACTCGGACCGAACTCGGTCAGAGTTCTGGCTGAGTTCTGGTAGGTCAGAACTAGAATTTGTATGGACCAAATTTGCATAAGTTTTGGGATATTTGGATATGTGTAGTTTCTGGGATAGATAGATAGGCTTTTATGATTTTTGGACTGAAAAATAACCTAAACCAATATAATCACGTACGATCTTACATTTTATATTTTCATAGACTCAATAAAATAAAAATACAGAAGAAAATACAAAATGACTATATCTTGAATTCTAATGAGATTGCTTCTGGGTGATGATGCAATGTTCCTTGTAGCATGGGATGTAGACTTCTGTTACCTGTAGCAGTTCACATATTTTGCATATCGACTAAAGTTGTTGTTGATTATCAAAATCAGGTGACCATTAACCAATGAGCCAACAATCTTTCCCATTTTGATAATTGACAAACTTGAGTCTATACCAAAATATAACTAATATATAACTTTAAAGTAATGATACCTGACTTGTTCGGACTCTTTCTCCCCCTTTGTCAAGTATTAAACATGTGTGGCTCTCCCGTAAAATATGAAGCCAACAATCCAACAAGATCAAAGAAACAGATAGGGGGATATAAAAATAATACAAATATGACAAGTCACAGCTCAGCAGAACTAGTAGCAGTAAAAACATATGAAAAATGGAAACTGAAATAGCATAAGTCTAAATAAAATAGCATAAAAAATAAACTGCATATAGTCAAAACTGAAAGAGTTTTTTATTACTACATAAGTGTCACTACTACAAAGATCATCATCAGCAAACTAAACCACAAAATGCTAAACCATAGCCCAAATCATATATCTGTGTCATCATCAACAGGGTCAGCAGGAGGATGAGGATCGACATAGGCTATCGTCGAATCGAAGAATCCAAAAGTGTCAGGATTCTGAAGCCTTGGTCCGTCGAATCCAGGATGACGGAGGATCTGGAATGGTGCAGTCGGATGATACGCTAGCGACCACTGAATATTAGCAATGCCATTCCTCAAGACCTGGGCCTGAGAGATATGGCAAAATTCAGCATCAACATAGGACTGATGACGTTGTCCCTGAAGGGTGACAAAGTCATAAAAATGTTGATAGAACTGTGGATCAAATCCTGGAGCAGCAGGTGCAGGAGCAGGAGCATCAGCATGAGGTACAGCTAGATCAGGTGGAGGTGGAGCAGTGCCGGGTGGAAGTGGAGGCTGAGGGTATTTCCTAGACCTAGTCAGCTCAGAAGATGAACCTGATATAGGACAGAGATCAAGGTTAACTCCAAACTTCTGAAAGATTACCGCAAGATGCATAGGGTAAAGGAGGTTGCGGCCTGCTCTCCAACAACTGATCATCCAAGCTATAACAGTCTTGGGAACAAAAAATGTAACTCTAAAGTGTAGATGATACATAACAGACAGCTCGAGAAACGTGATCTCATCAGTAGATCCCATTTTGGGGAGTAAAGCAGAGTAAATAAATCGATGGAGTTCATAGAAATTTTGATTCTGGTGCTTTGCAAATAACCGACCACCCCGAGGGACTGGGTTCGGATGACACATAGCACCCTTAAGAGAGTCAAAGGGTCATGACGTCAGAAAATTGAACCTTGTTTATCTCGACAAGTGCTTCGCCATTATCCAGCATATATAAGTACTCACTAAGATCTGTCGAGTTAAATTCAATTTCTTTTCCAGCGATGCAAGAATAAATGCTACCATCGTGTTTTACTTGCAAATTATAATAAAACATACAAACAACATTATCATAAATTTTACTAGATTTAGCAAAGAAATCTCAGAGTCATAAGTGTTCAAATGTGGAAGCATACTCCGAAAAAATAGTAAAATTTACTAATCATTTGGGGCAAATTTTTCGATAGCGAAAAGAGTTGAACCATGAGTCAGATATTTCCAAAGATGGAAATAGGTTTGAATCGAAATCCTCATCGTCGTCGGGACGAGCGAGACTGAAAACATTGATGGGTTCGTATTCCAAAGTGGAAGACGAAGTCGCGGAGCTTTCCTTCTTTCGCTTGTGAAGCTTGGGAGCCATGGAATTAAAAAGTGAAAGAGATAGAATATACCTCAAAGAGAAACAAGAAAACAATGGAGAACACCTTCTTTAGCCTTCTAAAACTAAGGAGGAAGAAGTTAAAAGTTTGGAGAAGGTGGTAGTGGGAGCTAGGGTTTTTGTTTTCGTTCTTCGGATGAAAAGAAATAGGAAGAAGATGAAGGTTATATAAAGCTAGGGTCGGCTGTGCTGTTCTGGAAAACTGAACCGACGCCAACCGAGTTCAGCCCGAACTCGATCCGAGTTCGGCCACTCGATTTTTCAATTCATTATATGTGTAATAAATAATAAAAGTGCCTAAGAGCTTTTGATTCTTTAATTTATTAACATTTATTACTTTAGGTTAGCTATAGGGGCCGAATTCCATCTAGCGGTAGTCTGAAGGCACTTGGCACCGTGTTGCTTAGACTTTTACATATTTTTGACAAAATGGCCACTTCGGCTTGTACCCAAAATAACTTAAATTAATAAATCTCAAAATCTCAAGTTTTAAGCATTTTTATTAAACATAACGCATTATGAATCTAAAAATTTAAGTATGCCTAACTCGCGACGCAGATAATTGTAACGGTCTTCAGCCAACGATTTTGTGAAAATATCTGCTAATTGATGATCTATGTCAATGAATTCTAAGAAAATATCCCCATGTTGTTGGTGATCACGTAAAAAGTGATGATCTATCTCTATGTACTTTGTGCATAAATGACAAACATGGTTCTTAGTCAAATTAATCGTGCTAGTGTTATCACAATATATAAGAATCTTTGTGTAGTGTAGATTATAGTTTTCTAGGGTTTGTTTCATCCAAAAAATCTGCATAACAACGTCCTGCGGCGACGTACTCAGCCTCTGTTGTTGATAAATCGACAGAGTTTTGATTCTTATTAAACCAGAAGACTAAAACTTTTTCTAGGAAATAACACGTACCACTGGTACTTTTACGGTCTACTTTGCATCTAGCAAAATTCGTATCTGAATAACCGATTAGGTCAAAAGATGTAGTTTTAGGATACCACAAGCCAACTGTAGAAGTTTTCTTAAGGTATCGAAAGATACGCTTAACGGCGTATAAGTGTGATTCCTTAAGATTAGCTTAATATCTAACACATATGCAAACATTGAACATGATATCAGGACGACTAGCAGTTAAATATAATAAACTACCAATCATATCTTGATCCTTACGCTGATCGACAGGTTTGCCACTTTCATCAATATCAAGCCGAGTTGATGTAGCCATTGGAGTTTGTCACTCCCGTTTTTCGTTATACGTGTTTCCAGTATACGTGTACGGATTCCCGATCCGTATTTTGACTTGTCTAGCATGGCTTGGCTTGGTTTGGTCTTGGTTTAGCTCGGCTTGGTTTATTTTGGCTTGGTTTGGGCCAAGTGGTTCATCATGATAAACCCCCCTTTATAAACCAACCCCCTTTTTCTCTCTCCTCCTTTACTTTCATTTACTTTTCATTAACTTCTTTCTCCATTAATTCTCTCTACCCACCAAAGGCAAGTGCAATCTTGCTTCATAATGGATCTTAGATTTTGTTGTTCCATTGTCTTTCCCTCTTGATTCTAAGCCTCCTTAGAACTTGGAGTTCTTGGTTTAGATGAAGGGATTCTTGTAGATCTAAGTTTGTAGCTTTCTCGGTTTTCTTAGATTTTGATCTACCAAACTTGATCATTTTCATGTTTTGATTGTTTTATGTTGTAGAGAATTTAATTTTACCCAAAATGAACCTTTGAAAACCCAGATTTTGAGTTATTTTGAGTGATTTATGGACTTGGAAAGTTCATGGGTTCTTCTTCTCGGGTTGGAGAAGAAGAACAGTGTGGGCGCATGGCATTTTATGCACCCATAGTAACTTCAGCCTTGGGCGCATAGCCCTTTATATGCGCCCAAGTTCCATGCCTTCCTCAGTGTGGGCGCATGGCTTTATATGCGCCCATGGCTTTTACTTGCTTATGTACATAACTTCAAAATATGTGTTAAGTCATAGTGCCCCTTTGCTGTGGGCGCATAGCCCTTATTATGCGCCCACATAGCCAGTATAGATGGCTCCTGACTTAGCTTTCCATTGCTCCCTGCCTCACTCATGTGGGCGCATAGACCATAGGCACATGCTTGTGGGCGCATAGACCATAGGCGCATGCTTGTGGGCGCATAGGCCATGGGCGTATGCACTCTCTTGTGCATTCCTTCCATAGCATATGCCTTACATGATGTGTTTAGTCTTAGGCGCATAGCCTTGGGTGCATGCCACTCTCAGCACATGCATCTTGGGTGCATGCTCTTTATGACACCCCATTGACCCTTTGTGCCATCTCTTGCAAATGCCCGTATTTGTCCCTATGGTCCTTAGTATAAATTGTGACTTTGTTTGTACTCTTTACTTAACTAGTCCTATAATGTTATTTTCTATGTTGCACATGTACTCTAAGCTTTAAACACAATCTTGGTATGACACGTACACTCTCTAACAACTCCTTGATAGTAGCCCTTCGGGGTGCACTTACATGAACACGATATGACAATGTGACTTTACATGATAACTCTTGATAGTGACCCGTCGGGGTGCACACTTGACAAGTAACTTGACATGATAATTCTTGATGGTGGTCCGTTGTGATGCATTCTTACCTTGATAAGTAACATAACATGACATGTGATCTTGACAAGTAACATATAACTCTCGTCTTGACACCGTGGATGATTTTTCTTGATTGTATCTGTACAAACTATATGTCTCGTCTTGCATCATGTCTAGGACATGAATTTCTGATTTCCACGGTCAGGGATTCATACTGAATCTGACTAATTTAATGACTAGATTGATCAAGTAGACCATAATGAGATTCCCCAGTCACGGGCAATCCCGTTATCTGGGCACTTTAAGACTTGTAGCCTGTCGTCGAGTAGGGCACATTTCCAGCACGTTGTCATGTGTTGCACCCCCAAGTCACATAATTCAACTCTCTCAATCTGCGGAAGGATAACTGGATAGCTGCAGGGCTTGTAACTGCTGGGACATCTCAATGCATCTTGTAGTAATTAGGCTTGTGATAACCCTAGTTAGTTAAAGTATCAAGCCGTACTCCTTGTTTGGCCGTGACTGATGAATGGAGACCCGTCTAGACTTGTCTAGGCAAGGCCAGTACATGTTTACTTCAGCATGTTACTGTTATGCTTACTTTATCGATAATTGGTTAGAGGCTAAGTTCTGTTCAGGTGAAGGGTTACAACCCCGGTCCTTGTTTGGTTTACGGGTTGTAACTTGGTTACTGGAATAGTCCTTTAGTTATCTTATCATTTATTACCCTGTTTTATCTAATTTTTTTTGTTATCCTTTATGTATCATGTGCTAATATGCTGGTTTTAGTTCTTAAGTGAAGCATCCCTTGTGGCACTTGCTCTTTCTGGGTTCTGACCCAGCTGGTTTTGTATGGCCAAATTTCGGAGTAGCACCCGAAGATCTCCAGCCTTCCAGCCAGATGGTGAACACTAGACGCAACCCTGGCAACGAGTGGGTTTATTTTGCTCTCCTACTCTATTGTAAATTATTCTTTTGAGGCATTTAGCTGTCGAACAAGTGTTAGCTCGTGTTGAATTTACATTTCTGTCTGCCTAAGGGCTGTAACATAATTGACAAATCCTAGGGTTGATCATGTACGACTTAACTCTTGCTAGTCTTCGCATTTTGCATGACTAGCTTCATGATCATCTGAATATGTAATGTATGGGACACCTTACTTTGTATGTCTGATGATCTACCATCTTGTTACATTTACTTGCTTGCTTGAGATTGAGACATTAGGTTTATTTTTGACCATAAGTGACTGTTGGCTTGTAGTTAAACCCTCATGCATCTAGACAGTCGTGACCGTATTGCGAGGTAGAATTCACTTCAATGTACGTAGCTGGCTGTGTCTGTCCCGCGCTCTCCAGTATTCTGGTTCTGGGACGTGACAGAGTTCCGATAGGCTTTACATTATCGAAGTCGTACTTCTTTAGTAAATCCTTCGTGTGCTTAGCTTGGTTGATGAATGCTACCTGTGAGTGCTATTTGATTTGAAGTTCTAGGAAGTAGTTTAGCTCTCCCCTCATACTCATCTCAAACTCACTCTGCATGCACTTAGCAAATTCTTGACAATGTTTCTCATTAGTAGAACCAAAAATGATATGATCTACATAAATTTGCACAAAAGTATACAATCATCTGAAGACTTGATAAATAAAGTAGTATCAACTTTTCCTTTTGAAAAACTATTTTCAAGTAAGAAGGCACTTAGGAGTTCATACCAAGCACGAGGTGCTTGTTTGAGTCCATAGAGTACTTTTTTAAGTTTGAAGACGTGATCGGGTTTTTGAAAATCTTCAAAACCAGAGGTTATTTCACAAAAACTTCCTCTTTTAAAAAACCATTTTAAAATACAATTTTCACGTCTATTTGAAAAAGTTTGAAATTGTGAAAACATGCAAATGCACATGCGGATAGCTTCTAGTCTAGCAACATGAGCATATGTCTCGTCATAATCAACACATTCTTCTTGATTATAACTTTGTGCCACTAGACGTGCTTTGTTGCATAGAACTTGCCCATCCTCACTAAGTTTATTTCGGAACGCCCATTTGGTACTAATTATCGATTAACTAATAGATTCATGAACAAGTTCCCAAACTTGGTTTCTCTCAAATTGATTGAGTTCATCTTGCATGGCATCAATCTAAAACTCATCATTAAATGCATCTGCTACAGTCTTAGGTTCTACTTGAGATATAAAAGCTACATTTTCTGCTACATTAATGTCCCTATTAGAAGAACGTGTACTTATACCTTTTGATACAGCACCTATGACGAGTGTCTCTGGATGGTCTGGCATAAATTTTATTCTTTTTGATAGACTTTCCAGATAGCTCTCTTTGATAGCAGTATCTTCATATGTCTTGGATTTATTCTGTGCATCTTCATCATCATTGTCATTTGATCTGTGACTATTTAGCTCATCAAAAGTAAAGTTAATAGACTCTTCAACAATTATAGATCTTTTATTAAAAACTCTATATCCCTTACTCTTAGTAGCATATCTGAGAAATATCCCTTCATCTGCTTTAGAGTCAAACTTACCCAAGTTATCCTTGGTGTTTATGATAAAACAACGCCATCTAAAAACTTTAAAGTATGAAATATTTGAAATTCTTCCAAACCACAGCTCATATGGTATTTTCTTTGAGATAGGTCGAATCAACACCCTATTTAAAACATGACAGGTTGTACTAACAGCTTTTGCCCAAAAATACTTAGAAAGATTATGCTGATTCAGCATGACTCTAGCCATCTCACTTAGGGTTCGATTCTTCTGCTCCACAACACTATTTTGTTGAGGAGTTCTAAGACAAAAAAATTCATGGTAGTATCTACTATCATCACAAAACTTTTTGAAATCAGCATTTACGAATTCGTCACCATGATCACTTCGGATTCGAGTAATTATGAATCCTTTTTTGTTTTGTACCTTTTTATAAAATATCTGAAATTCAAAAATAGAATCACTTTTATTTAATAAAAAGAAAATCCATGTATAACGAGAGAAATTATCAATAATTATAAAGCGTAGAGCTTACCGCCAAGACTAGCGACTCTACTAGGACCAAACAAATTCATATGAATTAACTGCAAGGTTCTAGAAGTACTTACTGCGTTGATGGATTTAAAAGATGACCTAGTTGTTTTGTTCTTTTCACAATCAGCACATACCATATCTCTCTTGAATGTGATTTCTGGGAGTCCTTTTACCAACTTTTAGTGCATAGCCATGAGATAGTGTCCATATTGGCATGTCCTAACCTCATGTGCCATAGCCAGCTTTCATCTTGGTTGGCTACCAGACACTTTCCTGCATTGTTAGTACTTTCTAAAAAGAAAACATAAATATTGTCTTCCCTAATCCCTTCATATACAGGATTACCATATGACATATCATATATAGAACATTTGTCTTTTACAAAATTGATACCATAACTATTATCTGCCAAATGACTTATGCTGAGTAGGTTATGTTTCAACTTCGTAACTAGACAGACGTCTTTTATTACTGGGCAGAGAGTCATACCAACAGTGTCGTTCCAATAATATCACCTCCCAAGTTATTATCGAAGGAAACCTATCCTTCTTTCTTCATCGATAGCATAGCGAACAAAGATGCATCACCAGTCATGTGCCACGAACATCCACTATCGAGGATCCACTTGTTTATAGCATGAGAGGGTTGAGGGTCCACCTACAAAACGAGCAGATGAATTCTTTGGTACCCATTTCTTCGAAGGTCCTTTCTGAATAGTCTTAGGAATCCAAACAAGTGTTTGATTGTCAACAAGTTTTCTTGCTGGACAATACTGTGATATGTGTTCGTGAGTACCACAGTACATGCAAGTAAGTTTTGAAAATGTGCTTTTTGTTTCTGTGTTGACATGCTTTTGTGTCTTCTTTGGAAACCTATATGTGAAAGTATAATTGTGATTGGCGTGTTGTTTGCGTGCTTTCTGTGGTTTAGTCCTCTTAGTTGTATGCTTAGAATTAGGACTAATCTTAGGCTGTGTAACAGGAATGGCCTGTTTGCCTAAGTATCTCTTCTTCTTTATGTCATAAAGCTCTAACACTTTGACATAGTCTCTTTCTTTCTTTTCGATGTTGAGGATAGCCTCATGATAGTCTACTTTGAGCTTGGCTATCTCATTATCACCTCCAGTTTTTAGGAACATGGGTATTTTTGTCATTTTGTACTTTTGAATATTTTTGAAATTTATTTTATTATTTATGATATTGTTTTGGGGTTATTTGAGTCGGGTTCGAATTTCAGCTCATTCCGACTTGTATCGGGGACCCGGAGTAGCTTAGACTCTGATCGGGACCGAACTAGAACCAACCAACTTGTCATGACCAAACCCAGATATTTATATTTGACTAATCCCATTTGATTTTAGTGGGATTAGGGATTAGAATTTAGATTTAGAACTTGAAATTAGGAGTTTTCAAGTTACCATTTTGACCCCAACTCAAACCACTCATTTCTTTGACTTGGAGGGCATTTTGGTAAATTGCCAAATGCCCCCAACCCTCTGAGATGTGGCCGGCCATGTATGGAGCACCCCCTCTCCTTTGCTTCACTCCAAAGCAACCTCTCTCTCTCTCTCTCTCTCTCCATTTCATTTCTATCTACAACTTTCTCTCTCTTGTTCTTCCCCAAATTTCTAGAGAGCAACTCTATTGATTTCATCTCCAAATCCACCATTTCTTCCACCAAATATTCTTCTTTTCTCTACTACTCCATGAAAGGAAGGAGCTAGCCAAGTTTGGGAGGATTCGGAGCTCGTTCGTGTTCTTTTGGAATCTCTACGTGTCGGTGTCGAGTCGGGAAATTTTTTCATTTGAATCTCTCTCCCGGAAGGTATAATCTCTCTTCTAAATCACCCCAACATGCATATAGGATTATTTTTGACCCATAGGAATAACCCCCATGGTTGTGTCTCCATTTGTGTCCGTTTCGTGTCCTTTTGGAGACTTTTAGGAGTGTCCTATGTGTAGGTTTGTGTCCTAGTAGAAAATTTCTATTGGACTCTTGTTTTTAATATATATATTGTGTGATTAATTATTAGACATTTAAATTCCAGATTTTATATTGTTTAGAGAAGGTATTTTCAATGTATCATATTATATCATATTAGTTATATATATGTATATGTATATATATGGATATATATATGTGTTACTATATATATATATATAAAAAAAAAAAAAAATATATATATATATATATATATATATATATATATATATATATATATATATATATATATATATATTAATATATATATATATATATATATATATATATATATATATATATATATATATATATATATATGTGTGTGTGTGTGTGTGTGTGTGTGTGTGTGTGTGTGTATTTGTCTGTAAGTATGTGTGTGTGTGTGTGTGTGTGTGTGTGTGTGTGTGTGTGTGTGTGTGTGTGTGTGTGTGTGTGAGTGTCCAGATATGTATATATATATATATATATATATATATATATATATATATATATATATATATATATATATATATATATATATATATATATATATATATGTGTGTGTATTTTTATATGAGAAGGAGGAGAATGAGGAGGAGAATGGGAAGGAGAATGAGGAGGAGAATGGGAAGGAAAATGAGAAGGAGAATGAGGAGGAGAATGGGAAGGAAAATGAGGAGAAGGATGAAGAGGAGAATGGGAAGGAGAATGAGGAGGAGAATGAGAAGGAGGAAAATGAGGAGGAGAATGAGGAGGAGAATAGGGAGGAGAATGAGGAGGAGAATATGGAGGAGAATGAGGAGGAGAATAGAAAGGAAAATGAGGAGGAGAATGAGGAGGAGAATGAGAAGGAGGAGAATGAGGAGGAGAATGAGAAGGAGGAGAATGAGGAGGAGAATGAGAAGGAGGAAAATGAGGAGGAGAATAAGGAGAAGAATGAGGAGGAGAATAAGGAGGAGAATGAGAAAGAGGAGAATGAAGAGGAGAATAGAAAGGAAAATGAGGAGGAGAATGAGGAGGAGAATGAGGAGGAGAATGAGAAGGAGGAGAATGAGGAGGAGAATAAGGAGGAGAATGAGGAGGAGAATAAGAAGGAAAATGAGGAGGATAATGAGAAAGAGGAGAATATGGCGGAGAATGAGGAGGAGAATAAGGAGGAGAATGAGAAGGAGGAGAATGAGAAGGAGAATGAGGAGGAGAATAAGGAGGAGAATGGGAAGGAGAATGAGAAGGGTAAATGTAGGAAATAGGGTATTGATGAGATATTGAGTTTGACTTCTAAGATAGGGTTAGAAATAAGTTGTCTTGGTAGGTAACGATTATATGAGGGTAGTTTAGGCTAGTCTTGACCTCTGTTGACCAAGAGTTGACTTTTTAACCAAAAGTCAACTTCAAGTCAACACTTGACTTAGAATTGACCAAAACCAAACCAGAGTCGACCAGTTGACTGAAAATCAACTGTTAGTCAACATTTGATTTGTTTGACCTAGGGTTGACTCAGTATTGACCAGAGTTGACCAGAGTTGACTTTTTGACCAAAAGTCAACTGTAAGTCAACCTTGACCCAAATTGACCTAGTTTGACTTAGATTGACTTTCTGTGACCGTGCTTGACCTTGGTTGTCCTAGTGTGACCTAGTTTAGCTTGGTGTAACTTAGTTTGACCTAGTTTTGACTTAGACTTGCATATCATGATTAGATTAGCTTTCCTTTCATTATTAAACCATATTTTGACTTGTAGCATCTCATCTTTAGGTCTGTGATTACTCTGAGCGTCTGTTCACATTATCAGCTCAGGACCACAGGCGAGTACATTCACTGATAGTTTTCATTGTCTTGATATCTACTATATCCGATTCAGTTGTAGTGTCTTACTTGATTCTCGACACGATAGTTCACGGACTTGTATACGTTGGATCCTGTCATGAGATGTTATTTCCGAATTTTCCTTGGTATGTTGGTATGTGATATCCATGTTCATGTACTTATAAAGATATCGATTTGGGAGTGGGCTGATCACCTGCTTTCGAATCCATGTCATGACGTGTCATGTCCGGATCCATGATACTATTCGGGGATGGGAGAATTATTAGGGGATATGTGATCAAATTCCCATGTCCTTATTTTGCTAGCGCCACCCTCACCTCACATAGGGTGTAGCAGACACCCCTTGTCGGGTTATCCAGGTTGGCCGGCATGACCCTTTCCAGAGATTTTCCTGTGATTGTCGGGCCAAGTGGATAACCCTACCCTGACTCCCTAGCCGATCACATATCGCTCTAATAATTCAAATCATATTTTACATTTATTGTCGTATCTTATATCCAGTTCAGCTTTACTTTCTGTACTTCTCACCATGCTATAATTTTATTTACTCACATGCTCTACCTGCCTTTATACTGTACTATGATTTGAGACTAAGTTCTGTTCGAAGGAAGGGTTACAACTCCGGTCCTTGTTTGGTTTAAGGGTTGTAACTCGGCTTTCGAAGGGTTCCCAAGTCGCATATGTCTTTGTCTTGTATTTCATTATACTGTCTCTTATAGTATTTGTCAATTCATATGGAACTACTGTTGGTGTTTGTACTTGCTCATTTTCCCGACAGGATACCGTTGATAAATTTTACAGATGATTCAGAGGCTGATTGCCCGACCTATTATGGGGACGGGTTAGATAGAGTAGACTTGGACCGTAGCTTGTTAGTAGAGCCACTAGACTTTGCTCACCCTGAGTAGTGTAGTTTAGTTAGGTTTGTCTGGCCTGCGAGCCAGCTAGTACTTTTCAGACTGTAGTATTGTATTATATTCTGTGATGTTATGTTTAGTTTTGGACTTGTGTGGATCTCGAACTTATTTTCGCTTCATCTATCATATTTCCTTTCCATGCTATCTACCTTAGTTTTACATTTGTGATTGAGACTGTATTGCTATGTCACCTCCATTCGGAGTGTATATACTGTACAGGTACCCTTATCTGTTTAGTTGTAGTATTTCTAGATGACCTAGACAGCGTTCTACCGCCGATGCTGCGGCGTAGGCTGGACGTACCCACTTTCCGTGCCCCTAATCAGGGTGCGGGTCGTGACACATTTTTGTGGTGGCCCATGCAGGTCAGAGTCACAATTATTGCGATCTCGTAATGGTGCTCGCCTTAGAGTGCTAATTACGAGCCTGCGACTAGGACATAGGATCTAGAATATGATAGGAGTTACTCAATCACATTTTAGGAAAATTCTGATCTTTTGATTACCATGACAACTCTTCTTGCATTTGAATTCAATTGTCCTCCTTTGATAATATCTTATCTTGTGCCATATTGATCTCTTGGGTTCAATTCGTCCTCAGGATGACGATTACTCGCAGTCAGGCAACAGCAGGGCAGAGTGCAGGTTCCAATCTTTCGATCTCATTTTCGTATTTGCTTCCTTAATTATAAACTATTTGAAATTCGAGTCCATCTGTTCCTTGATTGTTTAATGAAAGGTTGTCCTTGTGATGTGATATTTTTCTGAGATAAGTCGTATGGGCTAGGTCGCCTCGAATATGAGATTTTAGAATCCTCTAGGGTCATGCTAGCAGGCAGAGTGAGGACATATAGTCGGACTATGGACGTATTTCTCGGGTGTGAGAATTTAAGATTTCCGCTGCCAAGCTAGCGGCAATGCAAAAATTTTAAATACCATAATTCTAGAGGTATGTACCTTAGTCAAGGACTCTATGATTATCGTAGCCTTGCTCACTGGCATGACGGAGATTCTGAGTATCATGATGATTAGACAGACGCATACGATTATCGATTTGCATGATTTTTGTGTTTACTTGTTTTAATTTTTGAGGTTAATTCTTTTAAGGTGGATAGACTTATAGCACCCAGTTTCTATTTGAGAGTAATTTTAAAATTTTAAAATTTTAGTCATTTAATTCATGCTTTGATTTTTGAGATTTTAATCATTTTAAATTTTTAAGCCATGATTTGTGATTTTAATGTTTTGCTAGTGAAACCTTAGAGACTGTTTGACCTAGAGCCTAACCATGTTATTAGGATATTTTCAGTATCATTTCTGGCCCAAGGGTATTTTGGTCGTTGGATCTCTCTGATTTATTTTGATATTTTGCATTGGTGATTGTTGATTTGGCTTTTGATAGGTGAGATTTATGATGGTTTCGTGTCCGTGTCGGACACGTAACAGTTTTTATTTACAAGTGATGTTGTGTCTTAAGAGATTTTTATTTTGTTGAAATTTTTTTCTTTGAAAGTATTCGAGAGGGTTTGTTTTCTGCGTGTGTTTTTCTGTGATTGCTTTGTATTAATTTCGAGGACGAATTTTTTTTAAGGTGGATAGATTTATCACCCCCAGTTTTTAGAAACAGGGGTATTTTTATCATTTTGTACTTTTGAATATTTTTGAAATTTATTTTATTATTTATGATATTATTTTGGGGTTATTTGAGTCGGGTTCGAATTTCAGCTCATTCCGACTTGTATCGGGGACCCGGGGTAGCTTAGACTCTGATCGGGACCGAACTAGAACCGACCAACTTGTCATGACCAAACCCAGATATTTATATTTGACTAATCCCATTTGATTTTAGTGGGATTAGGGATTAGAATTTAGATTTAGAACTTGAAATTAGGAGTTTTCAAGTTACCATTTTGACCCCAACTCAAACCACTCATTTCTTTGACTTGGAGGGCATTTTGGTAAATTGCCAAATGCTCCTAACCCTCTGAGATGTGGGCGGCCATGTATGGAGCACCCCCTCTCCTTTGCTTCACTCCAAATCAACCTTTCTCTCTCTCCATTTCATTTCTATCTACAACTTTCTCTCTCTTGTTCTTCCCCAAATTTCTAGAGAGCAACTCTATTGATTTCATCTCCAAATCCACCATTTCTTCCACCAAATATTCTTCATTTCTCTTCTACTCCATGAAAGGAAGGAGCTAGCCAAGTTTGGGAGGATTCGGAACTCGTTCGTGTCCTTTTGGAATCTCTACGTGTCGGTGTCGAGTCGGGAAGCTTTTTCATTTGAATCTCTCTCCCGGAAGGTATAATCTCTCTTCTAAATCATCCCAACATGCATATAGGATTATTTTTGACCCATAGGAATAACCCCCATGGTTGTGTCTTCATTTGTGTCCGTTTCTTATCCTTTTGGAGACTTTTAGGAGTGTCCTATGTGTAGGTTTGTGTCTTAGTAGAAAATTCCTATTGGACTCTTGTTTTTAATATATATATTGTGTGATTAATTATTAGACATTTAAATTCCAGATTTTATATTGTTTAGAGAAGGTATTTTCAATGTATCATATTGTATCATATTAGTTATATATATGTATATGTATATATATGGATATATATGTGTTACTATATATATATATATATTTTATATATATATATTTTTTATTTTATATATATATATATATATATATATATATATATACATGTGTATATGTGTGTGTATTTGTCTGTAAGTATGTGTGTGTATGAGTGTCCAGATATGTATAGATATATATATATATATATATGTGTGTGTGTATTTGTATATGAGAAGGAGGAGAATAGGGAGGAGAATGAGGAGGAGAATGGGAAGGAGAATGAGGAGGAGAATGAGGAGGAGAATGGGAAGGAGAATGAGGAGGAGAATGGAAAGGAAAATGAGGAGGAGAATGAGGAGGAGAATGGGAAGGAGAATGAGGAGGAGAATGAGAAGGAGGAAAATGAGGAGGAGAATAAGGAGGAGAATGAGGAGGAGAATGAGAAAGAGGAGAATGAGGAGGAGAATAGGGAGGAGAATAGGAAAGAAAATGAGGAGGAGAATGAGGAGGAGAATAAGGAGGAGAATGAGGAGGAGAATGAGAAGGAGGAAAATAAGGAGGAGAATAAGGAGGAGAATGAGGAGGAGAATGAGAATGAGGAGAATGAGGAGGAGAATAGGGAGGAGAATGAGGAGGAGAATAGGAAGGAAAATGAGGAGGAGAATGAGGAGGAGAATGAGAAGGAGGAGAATGAGGAGGAGAATAAGGAGGAGAATGAGGAGGATAATAAGGAGGAGAATGAGAAGGAGAATAAGGAGGAGAATGAGGAGGAGAATAAGGAGGAGAATGAGGAGGAGAATGAGAAAGAGGAGAATGAGGAGGAGAATAGGGAGGAGAATGAGGAGGAGAATAAGGAGGAGAATGAGAAGGAGGAGAATGAGGAGGAGAATAAGGAGGAGAATGAGGAGGAGAATGAGAAGGGTAAATGTAGAAAATAGGATATTGATGAGATATTGAGTTTGACTTCGAAGATGGGGTTAAAAATAAGTTGTCTTGGTAGGTAATGACTATATGAGGGTAGTTTAGGCTAGTCTTGACCTCCGTTGACCAAGAGTTGACTTTTTAACCAAAAGTCAACTTCAAGTCAACACTTGACTTAGAATTGACCAAAACCAAACCAGAGTTGACCAGTTGACTGAAAATCAACTGTTAGTCAACATTTGACTTGTTTGACGTAGGGTTGACTCAGTGTTGACCAGAGTTGACCAGAGTTGACTTTTTGACCAAAAGTCAACTGTAAGTCAACCTTGACCCAAATTGACCTAGTTTGACTTGGATTGACTTTCTGTGACCGTGCTTGACCTTGGTTGTCCTAGTGTGACCTAGTTTAGCTTGGTGTAACTTAGTTTGACCTAGTTTTGACTTTGACTTGCATATCATGATTAGATTAGCTTTCCTTTCATTATTAAACCATGTTTTGACTTGTAGCATCTCATCTTTAGGTCTGTGATTACTCTGAGCGTCTGTTCACATTATCAGCTCAGGACCACAGGCAAGTACATTCACTGATAGTTTTCATTGTCTTGATATCTACTATATCCGATTCAGTTGTAGTGTCTTACTTGATTCTCGACACGATAGTTCACGGACTAGTATACGTTGGATCCTGTCATGAGATGTTATTTTCAAATTTTCCTTGGTATGTTGGTATGTGATATCCATGTTCATGTACTTATAAAGATATCGATTTGGGAGTGGGATGATCACCTGCTTTCGAATCCATGTCATGACGTGCCATGTCCGGATCCATGATACTATTCGGGGATGGGAGAATTATTAGGGGATATGTGATCAAAGCCCCATGTCCTTATTTTGCTAGCGCCACCCTCACCTCACGTAGGGTGTAGCAGACACCCCTTGTCGGGTTATCCAGGTTGGCCGGCATGACCCTTTCCAGAGATTTTTCTGTGATTGTCGGGCCAAGTGGATAACCCTACCCTGACTCCCTAGCCGATCACATATCGCTCTAATAATTCAAATCATATTTTACATTTATTGTCGTATCTTATATCCAGTTCAGCTTTACTTTCTGTACTTCTCACCATGCTATGATTTTATTTACTCACATGCTCTACCTGCCTTTATACTGTACTATGATTTGAGACTAAGTTCTGTTCGAAGGAAGGGTTACAACTCCGGTCCTTGTTTGGTTTAAGGGTTGTAACTCGGCTTTCGAAGGGTTCCCAAGTCGTATATGTCTTTGTCTTGTATTTCATTATACTGTCTCTTATAGTATTTGTCAATTCATATGGAACTGCTGTTGGTGTTTGTACTTGCTCATTTTCCCGACAGGATACCGTTGATAAATTTTACAGATGATTCAGAGGCTGATTGCCCGACCTATTATGGGGACGGGTTAGATAGAGTAGACTTGGACCGTGGCTTGTTAGTAGAGCCACTAGACTTTGCTCACCCTGAGTAGTGTAGTTTAGTTAGGTTTGTCTGGCCTGCGAGCCAGCTAGTACTTTTCAGACTGTAGTATTATATTATATTCTGTGATGTTATGTTTAGTTTTGGACTTGTGTGGATCTCGAACTTATTTTCGCTTCATCTATCATATTTTCTTTCCATGCTATCTATCTTAGTTTTACATTTGTGATTGAGACTGTATTGCTATGTCATCTCCATTCGGAGTGTATATACTGTACAGGTACCCTTATCTGTTTAGTTGTAGTATTTCTAGATGACCTAAACAGCGTTCTACCGCCGATGCTGCGGCGTAGGCTGGACGTACCCACTTCTCGTGCCCCTAATCAGGGTGCGGGTCGTGACACTCATCCATGTTACCTGTAGAAGACGTCTCTTTAATGTCTTCAAGAATATTAGATAAGCATGCTACTTTGATTGTGTAAGCCTTAACCTCTTTGCGAGATTGCTTGTACTTGTCTAACACATTTTTGTGTTTATCAAGTAGTTCGCTAAAGGCATTTTCTCGCTCATCAAAAGTAAAATTATCGTACATAGGGATAGAAGATACCTTATCGAAAGCCATTAGACAGACATTTGTAGTACTGCTAGGTCTGTTCTTCTCCTCTGACTCACTGGCCTCACTCTCATGCCAGATGCTAGTACTAGCATACTTTCGACCTATTGTATCTTTTCTGCTTGATCTTGATTGATCATATGGACTGCTCTTCTTTGAAAATGGACAATCATTCTTGCTATGCCCTGTCTTCTTGCATCCAAAGCATATTGTTCCTTCTTTGTTGCTTTCGTTGATATCCTTCTTCTTTCGGTTTGATCTCTCAAACTTCAAGAACTTTTTGAAGTTTCTGACTAGCAGGGTTTGCTCATCACCACTGGATGATTCTTCGTCAGAATAATTGTATGTGACTTTTTGTGCTTTGAAGGCGATAGATTTCTCTTTGGGGGGGTGCTTCTTCAAATTCTTGCAAGTCTAGCTCATGGGTCATCAGCTTGCCCATAAGTGTCTCCAGAGTCATTGTGGTGAGATCGTTTCCTTCTATGATCGCAGTTGCCTTTGGGTTTCAATTCTTGGTTAGAGCCCGTTGATTTTTTCTGATCTTCTCATGATTGCTGTAATCCTTACCAAGAGATTATAAAAGACTAGTGATATCAAGGAAATAAGTAAACATCTATGTAATTGACTCGTCAGATTTTATCTTGAATGACTCATACTCCTATATTAATTAGTCTGCTGATTTTAGATTCATTCACTTGGAAAGTATCTTTATGAGTCACCTCAAGAAGTCTCTAAATTTCATGAGACGTGGTACAGGTAGAAACACGATTAAACTCGGTTTTATCAATTGCACAGAATAGTGCATTGATGCTCGTGCATCTAGACTAGCCTTTGTCTTTTCTTGTTTTGTGTATTCGTCGTGTGGATTTTCTACTAGATCACCATCAACCAAAATTCTAGCCGGTTTCTTATAACCTTTTACAACAATCGACCAAAGATCAAAATCAAGAGACTTAAAAAAGAAACTCATTCGTGTTTTCCAATAAGTGTAGTTCGTTCCATCAAATAGTGGGGGTCTATTTGTGGATTACCCTTCACCGTTGAATATCAATTTCACAACTGCTATATATGCTCTCTAGAGTGTTATATATATATATATATATATATATATATATATATATATATATATATATATATATATATATATATATATAACCTGCTCTGATACCAATTATAGGAACGTTGAGCACCTCTAGAGGGGGTTGAATAGAGTGTGTGTACGTGCAGCAAAAATAATCACCTCTTTAAAAAATATAGCAGAAATAAATAATGACAAAAAATAAGAGACTGTAAATAAATGCAGTAAGCAAGAGATAAAAGATCAAACTCAGTGAACACCACGATATATACTAGTTTTCCTCTGAGAGGATTAATCCAGTTGCGAGTACTCTTGCCCGCTGTTAATCCACTATTCACAAGCTAAATGAGAGCTTGCCGTCCCTTTACAACACCGTGCCTTGGTGATGAGTGCACGACCGACTCCAACAGACTGATTCCGAAAACTGAAGCATTTTTTGAATTGCAACCTCTTTACAACTCTTTGAACCAAAACTCTAGATCGAACAGAACTGTACTGGCTGTGGCTAAGAGTAGTATATGCGAGATTTGAAAGCTTTAAGGAGCTGGAAAAACACTTTTAGAAGAGATAGACAGAAGAGTGAATGAGTGATTTAGAAAAGTAAAAATCATTCTCTATTTATAGTGTTTTCGAGGACCGAACTCAGGCAGAGTTCGGATGCTTGAATATCGCATTCGGATGTTGCCTACATATTTGGTGGGAACAGAAAATTCAAAAAGTCATGACCGAACTTGGTTCGAACTCAAATCGAACTCGGTCAGAGTTCTGGCTGAGTTCTGGTAGATCAGAACTAGAATTTGTATGGACCAAATTTGCTTAGTTTTGGGCTATTTGGATATATGAAGTTTCTAGGATAGATAGGTAGGTTTTTTTTTATTTTTGGACTGGAAAATAACCTAAACTAGTATAATTCTGTACGATCTTACATTTTATATTTTCCTAGACTCAATAAAATAAAAATACATAAGAAAATAGAAAATGACTCGATCTTGAATTCCAATGAGATTGCTTCTGGATGATGATGCGATGTTCCTTGTAGCATGGAATGTAGACTTCTGTTACCTGTAACAGTTCATATATTTTGTGTATCATTTAAAGTTGTTATTGATTATCAAAATCAGGTATGATCATTAGCCAATGAGCCAACATTTTGCTCCTTTCCTGACTAGATCGTTGACATATTAGACCAAGACATAAAGATGGCATTGGACTGGAGAAAGATTCTAGAAAATTTGCTGCAGATATTTCACCTGATGTATTAGATAGCTCCATGAGGCATATATACTATTATTTCTAGTGGATTTTAGTTTACGAATTTGTCTCCGGATGATTTTTTAAGGTTGTACTAAAAAGATGTAATTGAATGTGCGATGCTATGGTGATCTGTTATGGAAACGTATATAGCAGCTGTGATGAGATTGATTGATCATGTTATTAGAGTTTTTCTGTGATTTACAGCTTACTACATTGTGTCTACAATGTAGGTTGAACGTGTCTGACTCGTATCCAGAAATCTGGGAGCGGGTCGTGACATCCCTTGGAGAATATGTTTGATTAACAGAGGTTTCAGGCATATTAGTCGAACGTAGTGCCCCGTCCCGCTCAGTCAATTGGAGGAATCGAAACGCCGACGGCATTCAAACTTAGCCTTGCAACGGCTGCTCGAAGACTTGCTCGGTCGAGGCGACTCCTCGCTCAGGTAGGGTAGTTTCGGTGAACTTGTCTCATCTTAGCCTTCACATAATAAATCGTATATTTTCAACTTGTACAAGTTAGGCTTGATAATAAAAGAGATGTATCCACATAGCTAAGAAAATAATCCCAACAGGTCAAAATGTGTTAGAACATGGATAAAGGTCCCACGATCTACTTAGAAGTTTGCTCAGCGTGCTTTCAAAATGACACTCAGTCCTTTGTCTCGTGGATTGGGAGAAGGAAGTTGGTCTAAGTTGCTAAGTTGTCACAATGCTGGAATTAGCCTAAGTCATAGGCATCGCCCGCGTAAATGCTTGATAAAGCATGCACGGTCCCATCGTCCAAGGCTTGGCATAGCCTTCGCCTGTCCCGTGGTTTAAGTCGTATTGCACGGCTTGTGGCTTAAGTCTAGGCACCCAAAGAGCTTAGTTGTTCACGTCGACGCGTGTATAGCATGTTCCCTCGATACAAGGCTTGGCATAGCCTTTGCTAGTCAAGTCAATGAACGAATAAGTTAGACAAGTGTTTGGCTGGGCTATCGAAGTCATAACAAGCACTATGCCCTATTGTCTACGGTTGTCAAGTGACATAGTCCCACGAGAATAAGGCTCGTCATATAAAGTATGTGACTTGAGCGATAATGTCGCCTAGAGAAGAAGTCAGTCTAAGGCACGAGCCACGGTTGGTTTAGAGAAAAGCATGCCACGGACAAAGAAAGTACAGTTTACGAGATCGGTCCCGCTACTTGGGAGTTAAGGAAGTACCCAAGATCGGTTCCGCTACTTGGCAGTCTCGATAGGAAGTTGGAAATCATGGTCATGATTAAGAAAGGACTTGGTAGATCGAGTTGAGTCTAGCATGGTCATTGGGCAACTTGAGCGCAAGGTGAATTCTTCGAACGATCCCGGGGTGCCGGGTTCATGTCGGCCTTGGAGGAATTGCAGATATTGTACGGCCTTTATCGACGGTACGACTTGATTGAAGTGAACCGTTACAATATAGACTACGGGTCATTCGATGGGAGCTCGTACCTCGCACGCGGATGGTCACCGTATACAAAGATCTAGGATAGCTTGACATTGTTAGTGACCACTCATATAGATGTATCGGCATAAGAGCGGCTATTCGCATGTATGTCTTTGGATTGCGTCGAGTACTAGCAAGTTATGGGTTGGGTTAACAAGGTATACGTACAGCAAGCGCTAACCTTGAATTGGTGCGGGTACGGTGTGCATGGTTGCATCACCATTCTGGAGCTTAAGATTTGGCTATAACAAGGACACGTGCTTCGGCATGAATGTGGCGTCATTTTGAGTTAAGTCAGGAAAGGCCGTAAGGCAAGTTGGTTAAGTCTGGTTGATCCTTGGGAGGCACGCCTCGATCTTAAGGTACGATCAAGTCTCTTGGCATGACCAGCACGAGTCATCCCCTTGACGTTATTGGCACAAGAATGGTCTAGAGGCACACAGAAACAAGTGAAAAGTCTTGGCACGGTCGAGTTGCATAAGTTTCTACTCGGCGAGGCACTGCCTCGAATATATTAAAGTCACAAATAGAGTATAGCACGACTCTGTCGTTGCGTTGCTAAGTATAGGCCAAGACGTCTTTGTCCTAAAATTGATCCTAAGGCAAGACTAGAAAGACAATAAAAAAAGGAATTAAGCTGCACAAAGTAAATAAACGTATCGGTTTTGTATAGGTGGGCGAAGAGCTCACTCCACCAGTACAGTTGAGTACTGACACCCACACAATTTTTATGTGCAGGCACAGGTAGAAGCCCGATGGCACGGAGCTCGCTTGGATGCGTTGAGGTACGGAGTTCCTTGGCGTTTCGAGGCGTGCGGCCATATGAAGTCAGAACTTATACAGGACATAATGTATGGACATCGTCATTCCGCAGAATCTGCCACTCGTCGTCTTGAAGCTTGTATTGAGAATTGAGAGATAGCAGAGTGACTTGTAATGTGAGAGAAAAGTGAGCTTGAGAGACTTGTAATTTGGCCTCATACCCACATTGTAAATCTTTGTTCAATATCATTAAAAAGAGTATTTTGCATGACTTGTGTTTTGCTTCAAATTTTTGCTGCTGACTATTTAATATTTCTGCTTGGGAACTTCTGTACGACGACCCCCGGACGAATCTGCCTGTAATTGGCCGTTATGGACCTGCCTTGCGTGAGCGCAATCTAGGCTCACACGGCATCACGTCTTAGCGAGGACGATCGCTCCTACGGGAGCGGGGCGTGACATAATGGTATCATAGCACGGCTTTACATCCTTGAACTTTCGATTGAATTCTTTAACTCTGTGTTGCTTCCGCAAACTGATATCGTTGGTGCGCTCTCTCTCAAATGTCCCACGGCATGCCCATACAATAAGTCTAAATATTTTACAAAATCGTACGAAAGAAATTTGGTTGAACAAAAGTTCAAGTAAAGAACGATTGGCTAAGTCGAACTAGGCATATACACCAAGAATCGTGACGACCTTAGCAAAGCCGCATACGAGATACAAATTGTATCGAACAAGAATGAGTTAGACTCGATTATTGAATGTGAGATGACTATAGAAGTGCTATCGGACGATGTTATCGTCGATGTGATATAGATGAGCGAGCTTAGGCTCGAACGAAAATCCGAAGTATGATTCGAAACTTGTTTCGAGGACTTGTTTCGGAGATGTCGAACGATTAAGGATACGGGGTGCCAATGAGTCTATCAGCAAGCGTTGCCTGTGTGCAAAGCCATAGATAGAATATCATTGAGTAAGTTATAATCTTGAAGATTTCGACGAGTGATTCGAACGAAATTATAATCGACGTGCACGGGATTGGAATTTGCATTGAGTACGAAATAAAAGTGATAAGGAAAAAGATAGATTAAAATCGTAGAAAAGTTAAGGTGTACGAACGGATGACTTGATCGAGGAAATTGATATGAGTCGTATACAAAAGTTAGCACGATTGGACGATAGCGTGCATGGAAGTGATTCGAATATTTGAGAATGACTCTAGGGATTGGAATTGATGTTGCTCGATGGTTTGGATTAGCAAGGATTGAGGCAAATTGATGAAATTCGTTATTCGATGACTTAAGATAGTCGGATGAATGTACGTGATTTTGGATTTGAACGAATTAAATATATAGCTAGTTCGAGGAATAATAATCAAAATTGATCTTGAATATTGAAGAGATTGTCCAGTTTGGACAATAGCATCAGTCATACGACTCAAAATTCGTTGCAAATAAAGATCGTTAGGTTACATATATCATCGATGGTATTAAGGCGTATCAAAGATCGATATACGATAACTCGGGAGTACTCTAATTCGAGGAATGACGATCATACAAAATGTTATGGTTCCGATGGATGCTAAGCTTAGGATTTTGAGAAAATGAATGTTTGGATAAAAAATGATCGTGTCTTGATGGTTACGTCGATAACCATAATGTCGACGTTCTTGTCTTGCACGAGCGCAACTCCAGCCTCGCCCATGCATCACGTCGGATTTGGGGACGATCATTCTGCGTGAGCGCGAACATGGTGATTCATGCCACGGGAATGATCGAACTCGGGATATCAAGATGTGGCAATTTGGATTGCTTCGACTTATGGTTTGAGGCTAAGGTGGATTCGAGGATTGATCGGACTTATGATTGATGATTGAATAAACTTGAGGATTGAGGAAATCCAATCTGCGTATCGAGAATGAATTAGTCTAGATTCAAAACAAGAGTTACGCTCCGATGAGAACGATTATTCCGCAGGAGCGTTATATGGTGATTTTATGTCGACCGTGGATAATCGGACTCGCGTGAGATTGGAGCGTGACATATTGTTAAAGTCAGACGACCTTGTGATCGATTACGTGAATTGGGATAATGACTTAAGGAATATGAAATAAGAATTATGGTTTAGCGACAAGTCGTGTCATAGTGTGCTTGACTTGGAAGGAATGGATAGGTAGATTATATCGAATATATTCGAAGAAATAGACTATACAAGTTGCTTATTGGATGAACGATATTGATATCTCGAGGAAATGGTTGAACATGACTCAGTGTATGATGGCTTTGTTGAATGACTCGGACCCCTTGAACTAAGTGTTGCAAGTGCAAATATGAGATATATATATGCTCGATGTTTAGAAATCTGAGTAATACGAGCTTGGGTAGAAAATCCTGTATTATTGACTTTGGTTTGACCCTAGAATTGGGGTCAGTGTTGGCATTATTGTTGGGAAACTATGATTCCAATCCTGCCATTGGCTTTAGCCTTGAGAAATGGTCAAGCGGGTTAAGCTAGACGTCCATGTTGCAAGAGTTAGCATTGGAATGATTGATCTCGAGGATTGGTATGGATGTATAGAATGATTCTAGAGTATGAAAATACCCCTCACAAGATTCGGCTGACATGCATGTATTTCAGGGACGCCTAAATATGTACACGATCCGACTCAAGTGAGAATGGCAAATTCTCTATCACGAGGCTTGGCTAAAATGTATGTATTTTAGGGACGTCTGGAATATGTGCACGATCCAACTAAGTGATACATTGAATTCAAGTGAGACTTGAAAAATGAAAAAGTGTTGAGGATTTTGAAATCGTATTTTAAAGAAAAGATTGATGGTGGTGCGAGGGTGGCTCGGATTGAAGAAACACATAGGCATAGTATGTGCGAGAGTTATAGAATGTTGAATAAAGTGATAAGTCGATGAGTAAGTACTTAGTTAGTTTCGAGGACGAAACTTTTTCTGAGTGGTGTATGATGTAGTGCCCCGTCCCGTTCAGTCAATCGGACGAATCGAAACGCCAACGGCGTTCGAACTTAGCCTTATAACAGCTGCTCGTAGACTCGCTCGATCGAGGCGACTCCTCGCTCAGGTGGGGTAGATTCGGTGAACTTGCCTCATCTTAGCCTTCATATAATAAATCGCATGTTTTCAACATGCACAAGTTAGGCTTGATAATAAAAGAGACATCCACATAGCTAAGGGAATAATTTTGACGGGTCAGAATGTGTTAGAACATAAAAAAAGGTCCCACGGTCTGCTTAAAAGTTTGCTCAGCATGCTTTCAAAATGACACTCAGTCCATCTTCACGTGGCTTGGGAGAAGGAAGTTGGCCTAAGTTGCTAAGTTGCCACAATGCTGGAATTAGCCTGTCATAGGCGTCGCCCGTATAAATGCTTGATAAAACATGCACGGTCCCATCGTCCAAGACTTGGCATAGCCTTCGCTTGTCCCATGGTTTAATTCGTATTGCACGGCTTGTGGCTTAAGTCTAGTCACCCAAAGAGCTTGGTTGTTCAAGTCGACCGCGTGCATAGCACGTTCCCT
This sequence comes from Iris pallida, assembly GCA_029216955.1. NCBI lineage: Eukaryota > Viridiplantae > Streptophyta > Magnoliopsida > Asparagales > Iridaceae > Iris > Iris pallida. The sequence continues at coordinate 5,124,005 of JANAVB010016800.1, read as the reverse complement.
CGATGCAAGACTTGGCATAGCCTTTGCTAGTTAAGTCATTGCACGAATAAGTTAGACAAGAGTTTGGCTGGACTATCGAAGTCATAGCAAGCACTGTGTCCTATTTTTTGCGGTTGTCAAGTGACATAGTCCCATGAGAACAAGACTCGTCATATAAAGTATGTGACTTGAGCGATAATGTTGCCTGGAGAACAAGTCAGTCTAAGGTACGAGCCACGATTGGTTTAGGGAAAAGTATGCCACGGACAAAGAAAGTACAGTTCACGAGATCGGTCCCGCTACTTGGGAGTCTCGATAAGAAAGTACCCAAGATCGGTCCCGCTACTTGGCAGTCTCGATAGAAAGTTGGAAAGCATGGTCATGATTAAGGAAGGACTTGGTAGATCGAGTTAAGTCTAGCATGGTCATTGGACAACTTGAGCGCAAGGTGAATTCCTTGAACGATCCCGGGGCGTCGGGTTCGTGTCGGCCTAGGAGGAATTGCAGATATTATACGGCCTTCATCGACGGTACGACTCGATTGAAGTGAACCGTTACAATATAGGCTACGGGTCATTCGGTGGGAGCTCGTACCTCGCACGCAGATGGTTACCGTATGCAAAGATCCAGGATAGCTTGACATTGCTAGTGACCACTCATATAGATGAGTCGACATAAGAGCGGCTATCCGCGTGTGTGCCTTTGGATTGCATCGAGTACTAGCAAGTTACGAGTTGGGTTAACAAGGTATACGTACAACAAACGCTAACCTTGAATTGGCACGGGTTCGATGTGCACAGTTGTATCACCATTCTGGAGCCTAAGATTTGGCTATAACAAGGACACGTGCTTCGGCATAAATGTGGCATCGTCTCGAGTTAAGTCAGGAAGGGCCGCAAGGCAAGTTGGTTAAGTCTGGTTGATCATTGGGAGGCACGACCTCGATCTTAAGGCATGATCAAGTCTATTGGTACGACCAACACGAGTCGTCCCCTTGACGTCATTGGCACGAGAATGGTCTAGAGGCACACAAAAACAAGTGAAAAGTCTTGGCACGGTCGAGTTGCATAAGTTTCTACTCTGCGAGACACTGCCTCGAATATATTGAAGTCACGAATAGAGTATAGCACGAATCTGTCGTTGCATTGCTAAGTATAGGCCAAGACGTCTTTGTCCTAAAATTGATCCTAAGGCAAGACTAGAAAGACAATCAAAAAAGGGATTAAGCTGTACAAAGTAAATGAACATGTCGGTTTTGTATGAGTGGACGAGGAGCTCACTCTACCAGTACAGTTGAGTACTGACACTGTGAAACCCATTATTTTTGTAGCCATTTATTTAAATAGAATTTTTGTGTTATTAATTAACGTTTTCAAAATTATTATTATTAAATATTATTATTAATTATTTTTGGGTGAAAAAGGATTTTTGAAAATTATAACAACAAGGATTTTTGTTTTCGGACCCAGGCGCGAGCCCATTCTTTATTCTATTTTCTCAATCCTGATCCTTGACCCGGTTTACCTATTAATAATAAAAAAAAAGAAATAATAAAATAAAATTTATTTAGGTTGGTCCCGAAGGACCAGCAACTTTCCCACTACTTGGTAAACTGCTACCCATTCTTTTTCCCCCTTTCTCTCCTGTCCACTTGTCTCCCCAACGTAAACACCCACTCTCTATAATAACCCCCCACACTTCCCACGATCTCATCATCTTCACAGAAGAAAGGACTCAACACTCTCACCATTTCACTCATATCTCTCTCTCTTTTCCTCAGAAAAACACAAAATCTCACCTCTCTCAAATATTCCTCACTCCCTCTCTCTGAGTTCTCATCTCCTCTGGAGAACCAGCCCTAACCCTAACCCCCAATTTTTTCCCTCGGCCAACCTCTCCCGAGGCCTCCTCCGTGCCGATTTTCTTTCCGGCCACCCGAGTTCGTCTCGCCCGCGCCACCCGCGCGTGATTCCCGCGGTCCGCCCTTCCGGCGTGCCACCCTCGAGCTCGGCGTCGCGTCCCCGTGCGCAGCCTTCTCCCCACCGTCCAGATCAGCGACCTCCTCTCCCCGCGCCATTCTCCGGCACGCCCCTCTTCCGCGGGTCCAGCGCTTCACGGCGCACCCTGCTGTCCAGATCCGCGATCCCGTGCACCCGATCCAGCGTTGTCCGAACATTGTTTCGGCTCTCCCCAAGTTCTTTCTGCGGCTCCCCGCCAACGAAAATTTGGTAATCTCTATTAATCACAGTAGTTCGTCCCTCCCGTAGAGTCTATGATGATAATCGGTCCCTGGTTTCCCTTTGGGAAATCCGGTTAGCTACGTAGTAGATTCGGTTAGCTACGTTAGCTTTTGGTGTGGTTGGTTTGCGAGATTTTTGTGATGTGGTTGCTGAGATTTTTATGTTGTTGTTTGATTGCAGAAATCCTGGGTATTTCGGGAAGGTTCTGGTGGTTGGAAATTATTCGGTGATTATATTTTTGGGATTATTATTTTGGTTGGAAATTATTCGGTGATTATATTTTCGGGATTATTATTTTGGTTGGAAATTATTCGGTGATTATATTTTCGGGATTATTATTCTGGTTGGAACAATTGCAGGTTTCGTGGCGCATTTCCCAGTTTTGGGTTGTCCTGAAATAGAGGAAATGCTGCCCAAATTTTTACGAAACTTTATTTATTTTGATTTCAAATCTGTTTTCGGAAAATGAATTTTAAAACTGATTTTCGGGCGACGACCGTACCGGTCTGTGGGCCCTAGCGAAATGCAAACGCACCGGTCCGACCGGGCGTTGAGGTATTAGCTAGACTTGATGATGGACCGAGTCTGAGACTCCAACTTTATTTTAAATTATTTTATTTAATGTTTAAGCTATTTATTATAGTTATTTATTTACTGTATTTTATTTGGTAATTAAATCATTTCCTCTTATTTGATGTAAAAAGAATTGTACAGGGCATAAGCCCATAACTCTAGGATGATTAGCTGTGCCCATGTATTGTTTAGCGTAGGTTTTACTTTATTCTCTGGGTGGATGTTGATCTTGGGTGGTATTTTGATTAGACGTATAATCGTAGTTAGAACGTAATCATTTTGTAATTAATTAAGAATTAAGTAAATAGATAAAATATTAGTAGATAACTAGTTCATGATTTATCACTATAAGAAACTATATTTTTATAAATATATTACAAAAACACAAAGTTTTTCAAAGTTAATCGGTTCTCGTTATTATTTCCAAATAATCAATTAATCGGTTTAATCAACGCACGTAGTTGGCGACGTAAACGATAGCTGTAGCTTAATAACAACTAAAATCTGACTAGGACTTGCTACTAGAGATTGCAACTAGCACACTTAGCCTGGTTATACAACGGATCTAAGTCGAGTTCTCAACTGTAGGAACTCGAAGATACACCTGACGTTCCTCCTCGGTATCAACCGTCTTTCCAGTCATTTAAAACAAGGCAAGTTTCGAACTGTGTATTCCTGTATTTTATTTAGTAAAGTTAAGCTGCATGTTAAACCACACTGCTGGCACGGAACTCTATCTTAGGGTTCAACTACCGACTGAAACTGTTACTGAATCTAGGACTGGAGGAATAGTGTAGACGTTTATGACCAAAGCCCCTACTGAACTGACTGTGTTAGCTTACCCCTCTCACACACGGGGATAAGCCATATCGTATCGCTAGGATACTACTGATCAACCCAAGCCGGTCATAGACGTTTGCATATTCAAAACACACAGAACTGTTTTAAACTGCTGAAAATTATTATTTCAAACTGTTTACCCTGCACTTTCCAATTACTACTTAAATTATGAGATGCATATTTCGTTCTTGCTCCCTCCTGACTGGAGACAACATTTTAGGTAACACTGAGGAAGACGAGCTATACTATAATAGCTATTATGACCCGGTTCTCTACCCTGCGACGGTACCGGAGCCGTCTTTGGAGGTCGCTGATCCTGGGACTGCTGAACCTGATGCTTAGATAGTTTCCCTTTCTGCATTTTCTTTTATTTGGAGTTTGTAGTTTTATTTATGCATTTCCCTTCCAGTTGTATTTCTGAATTTTTATTAAACAAAGTTTCAATTCCGAATAGAACAGTTGTGACAAATGTAATTGTGTTGTTGTGAATACCTGCAATGGAACAGCTTACTGCCGCCGTCTCACCACGGTGCAGGCTGGGCATGGTCCGGTTCGACCTATTAACTTGGGATCGGGTCGTGACATGTTTTTAGTGGTGGCCCATGCAGGTCCACAACAAACAACAACTTAGGAAAACATACCTAGAAACAATTAGAACACTAGAACATTGATTTGTCACGACATAGGTCCGATTCATATATAAATAAATATTTTTGCTTGATTATAGACCGGTAGGCTACCTTGCTTATGTGTGCGTCCTAAACCTTCCAGAGAATGACCATTGACCAAATCCTACTGGCGATGAGGTGTCATCTCCGGATCATACCCCATCTCCTCAACCAAGCCCAGGGTCCTTTCCCTCGCGGCTGTTTGACCGTCCTCATAGTGCATACAGTGAAGTTTTCCCTACACTGGCGATTCCTACCTTATCTCAAACCAAGTTGCTTTTCCTTGGTGGAGTATTCATTTTTGTTGCTCCACCAGTACCAGCAATCATCTTCCAAATGGTTGTCCTATTTCAAGAAATCCTGGAGTTCCAGAAAGCTCAAGATGAAGCCCAGCAGGAACAGATGAATATCACGAGAGAAGACATGAAGAACGTCATGATGTAGCCTTAGTTATCCACAACCAAGTTAGAGCAGAACTTTTGTCCTAGGAAGGATACCCTTGAATCTAGAAGATATTTGGGTCCCATCAAGTACTCTACTCTCCGGCAGCCTTGTCGTAAGAAGCTATGGGCTTGTAACTATTGCAAGAGGCCTGGTCATCAGGCCGTTGGTTGCCACAAGAGATTGGGACGATGTTTGGCATGTGGATCTGCTGAACATCGGGTAAAGGACTGCCCCTTATCTTTCCATCAAACCAGAGCTCATATCCCAGCAACATCTGTTAGGCCACAACCCAGGGACCCTCTTCCTATCCAGCAGACCCTGCCCCTTACAATAAGGCATGATGCATACTCGAGGTTCATAGAAAGGGAAGCAGTTGGAGACTGCTCATACAGAACCATGAAGAATAGTACCTAGAACCGCAAAATAGCATCATCTTTTTGGAAGTTGTAACAGGATGTCCTTAGATCAATCATAAGAGTTTTGCTGTAATTCTTCCCATGAATAGAAATTTTAGTTACACCCTTATGGCAGACGTTTTCCCTGATAGTCCCCCGGATTATCCCAGATCTAGACATAGTATTCACCCCTGACCTAGTCCCCGGCTCTTTCCCTAAATTCTAAAGGATGTTACAGAGTCAACCCGAAGGTGGCCAAGAAAATAAAAGACCAGATCAATGAAGGCTCTAGGATTTATTCAGAGTGAAACTTTACCTTAGGGAGTATCTATCTTGTTTTTGCCCAAGAAGGATGGAACAACGGATATGCATCGATTACCAGACACTAAAGAACAAGTACTCTCTGTCCGGATCGAGGATCTGTTTGATCTGGTTGTGTGGAGTTAGGGTGTTTTGAAATTTGACTTAAGATTTGACTACCATCAAATCAAAGTCAGGAAAGAGGACACTTCCAAGACGGCGATCAAACACCAAGTATGGATAGTTTTCTTTGGTCAGGACGTTAGACTGACAAATGCTTCTGCTGTGTTCATGAATCTCATGAACAGAGATTTTCATGAGTATTTGAATCAGTTTATCTTCTCCATAGATAACATTCTGATATATTTGAAGACTGAAGAAGAGCATGAAGAACACCTGAGGAAGTTTTGGAAACTTTGAGAAAAAAGAAATTTTATGGTAAGTTATCTGAACGTGGATTTTTGACAAGGCGGACTTTTGGCCATGTTGTCAAGAGAAGAAATTTCGATAGAAGATAGCTGTTGTTGAAGAATGGTATACCCCAAGTTCAATTCGAAAGTTTCTTGAACTTGGCCGGCTACTATCAGAAGTTCGTGAAGGACTTCGCCAAGATTGCTGAGCCGATGACGAAGCTCACTTGGAAGAATGAAGAGTTCATCTGAACGAAAGTTTACCAGGCGGCATTGAGGAGCTGAAGAAGAGACTTACCACTACACCAATCCTTGCGCTACCCGCAGGAACCGGTGGGTTCTCAATTTACAGTAATGCCTCTGGAAAGGACTGGGCTGCGTTCTTCAACAACATGAGAAAGTAATTGCTTACATATATAGGCAACTACAGACTCATGAGGAGAATTATCCCACACCTAATTTGAAATTTGCTGCAATTATCTTTACCTGGAAGCTATGGAAGCATGAGTTCTATGGAAAGGGAGTGAAAATATATACGGACTACAAAAGTCTGAAATATGTCTTCACTCGGAAAGGGCTGAATGTTAGACTGAGAAGATGGCTGAAGCAGATGAAGGATTTCGACATCAACCTGCAGTACTATTCAGATAAGGCTAATATGGTCGCTGATGCACTTGGTCGATACTGATGGCGGAGTTCTTAGCCAAGGACTAGCACCTGCTAGAAGACATCGAGAAGTTTGGACTGGAGGTTATACTACCTGGAGATAGACGGACGGAGCTGGATGCTGATTCAGTATTGATGAAGTTCGAGGCTGAGGGACAAAATCAAGAGATCATAGTTTCAAAACGAGGCACTTTGCAGGCTCAGAGATCAAGTGTTGGCAAGAACACTTGAGGGTTTCTAAATTGATCAGCAGTGGAACTTTGAAGAATGGTGCGAGACTTTGCGTATCGGCTGACAAACGGAGGAACGAGTTGAAGGAATAAATGCACCAGTCGCAGTATTCCATATATTCAGAAGATAATAAGATGTATCGGAATATGCCTCCATTGGTTGGTGTTATGGAATAAAGAAGGACAATTCCAGGTATGGGATTAGATGTGAATTTGTCAACATGAGGAATTTAGCAAGAGGACAACAAGCTTGTTGAAGCCGCTGGACAATTCAGAGTGGAAGTAGAAGCATATAACAATGAACTTTGAGTAAGGATTGCCTTGTTCCCAAGGAGGGAAGGGCACCAATTGGATTATTATAAACCGACTGACTAAGTCGGCACACTTTATTTTCCTTCAAAGTTGGTTTATCCACTAAGAAGTGGGCAACATTGTACGGGAAGCACATCTACCGGATTCATGGAGTACCGCGGGACGAGCAATCAGAGAGGTTAATCCAGACGCTTGAAGATGTATTGAGATTTTGCGTCTCGAAATTTGGTAGGTCTTGGGAAGACCAAATTGCATTTGGTGAAGTTTCTCCTACCAGAGGAACAATCAGTTTTCGACGGAGCTGGAAATTGAGGCCAGGTACATCAGGTCATTTGAAGTTTAAGACACGTTGGAAGTAGCGTACCAGTTAGCTCTACCAGCTAATCTTGAGAATGTGCAACGTCTTCTACGTCACAGCTCAGACGTTACATTTCGGATCCGAGTCACATTTTGGATAATTCAGAGATGAAGATTAGAATCAACCTTTCAGTGCCAGAGAAACCAATTGCAAGCCTAGTCAGAGATGAGAAGAAAATCAGAATTTGAGCCATCATTTAAACTCCTATTCCTTATCTTTTCTTTTCCCCGTTCTAAATTTGACTAATGCTGCTAAGTTAGCCTAGTTTTGCAAGCTATCTCTTTAAATCAAGCTTGATCATGACGATATTTTATTGGGTGCACCCACTAATATATTGTCTAATCAGGACCGGTGCATGATGGTCTGATCAACCTCGTGTATTTTGGTTCGCTTTTGTATTCTTTCTGCATGGATGTCACCATAAATAAAACTTGCCCCTAAACCGTCTCATCCATGACTGCCTTGAAAATCCTTATGGTTGGACCTGAGTTACGGGCGCAGTACCCGTACATGTTTGTCTTTCCTACCTTACTTTAAATTTCGAGGACGAAATTTTCTAAGGAGGGAAGATTGTGAAACCCATTGTTTTTGTAGCCATTTATTTAAATAGAATTTTTGTGTTATTAATTAATGTTTTCAAAATTATTATTATTAATTATTTTTGGGTGAAAAAGGATTTTTAAAAATTATAACAACAAGGATTTTTGTTTTCGGACCCAGGCCCGAGCCCATTCTTTATTCTATTTTCTCAATCCTGATCCTTGACCCGGTTTACCTATTAATAATAAAAAAAAAAAGAAATAATAAAATAAAATTTATTTAGGCTGGTCCCGAAGGACCAGCAACTTTCCCACTACTTGGTAAACTGCTACCCATTCTTTTTTTCCCTTTCTCTCCTGTCCACTTGTCTCCCCAACGTAAACACCCACTCTCTATAATAACCCCCCACACTTCCCATGATCTCATCATCTTCACAGAAGAAAGGACTCAACACTCTCACCATTTCACTCATATCTCTCTCTCTCTCTTTCCCTCAGAAAAACACAAAATTTCACCTCTCTCTCAACTATTCCTCACTCCCTCTCTCTGAGTTCTCATCTCCTCTGGAGAACCAGCCCTAACCCTAACCCCCAATTTTTTCCCTCGGCCAACCTCTCCCGAGGCCTCCCCCGCGCCGATTTTCTTTCCGGCCACCCGAGTTCGTCTCGCCCGCGCCACCCGCGCGTGATTCCCGCGGTCCGCCCTTCCGGCGCGCCACCCTCGAGCTCGGCGCTGCGTCCCCGCGCGCAGCCTTCTCCCCGCCGTCCAGATCAGCGGCCTCCTCTCCCCGCGCCATTCTCCGGCATGCCCCTCTTCCGCGGGTCCAGCGCTTCGCGGCGCACCCTGCTGTCCGCATCCGCGATCCCGTGCACCCGATCCAGCGTTGTCCGAACGTTGTTTTGGCTCTCCCCAAGTTCTTCCTGCGGCTCCCCGCCAACGAAAATTTGGTAATCTCTGTTAATCACAGTAGTTCGTCCCTCCCGTAGAGTCTATGATGATAATCGGTCCCCGGTTTCCCTTTGGAAAATCCGGTTAGCTACGTAGTAGATTCGGTTAGCTACGTTAGCTTTTGGTGTGGTTGGTTTGCGAGATTTTTGTGATGTGGTTGCTGAGATTTTTATGTTGTTGTTTGTTTGCGGAAATCCCGGGTATTTCGGAAAGGTTCTTGTGGTTGGAAATTATTCGGTGATTATATTTTCGGGATTATTATTTTGGTTGGAAATTATTCGGTGATTATATTTTTGGGATTATTATTTTGGTTGGAAATTATTCGGTGATTATATTTTCGGGATTATTATTCTGGTTGGAACAATTGCAGGTTTCATGGCGCATTTCCCAGTTTTGGGTTGTCCCGAAATAGAGGAAATGCTGCCCAAATTTTTACGAAACTTTATTTATTTTGATTTCAAATCGGTTTTCGGAAAATGAATTTTAAAACTGATTTTCGGGCGACGACTGTACCGGTCTGTGGGCTCTAGCAAAATGCAAACGCACCGGTCCGACCGAGCGTTGAGGTATTAGCTAGACTTGATAATGGACCGAGTCTGAGACTCCAACTTTATTTTAAATTATTTTATTTAATGTTTAAGCTATTTATTATAGTTATTTATTTACTGCATTTTATTTGGTAATTAAATCATTTCCTCTTATTTGATGTAAAAAGAATTGTACAGGGCATAAGCCCATAACTCTAGGATGATTAGTTGTGCCCATGTATTGTTTAGCGTAGGTTTTACTTTATTCTCTGGGTGGATGTTGATCTTGGGTGGTATTTTGATTAGACGTATAATCGTAGTTAGAACGTAATCATTTTGTAATTAATTAAAAATTAAGTAAATGGATAAAATATTAGTAGATAACTAGTTCATGATTTATCACTATAAGAAACTATATTTTTATAAATATATTACAAAAACACAAAGTTTTCCAAAGTTAATCGGTTCTCGTTATTATTTCCAAATAATCAATTAATCGGTTTAATCAACGCACGTAGTTGGCGACGTAAACGATAGCTGTAGCTTAATAACAACTAAAATCTGACTAGGGCTTGCTACTAGAGATTGCAACTAGCACACTTAGCCTGGTTATACAACGGATCTAAGTCGAGTTCTCAACTGTAGGAACTCGAAGATACACCTGACGTTCCTCCTCGGTATCAACCGTCTTTCCAGTCATTTAAAACAAGGCAAGTTTCGAACTGTGTATTCCTGTATTTTATTTAGTAAAGTTAAGCTGCATGTTAAACCATACTGCTGGCACGGAACTCTATCTTAGGGTTTAACTACCGACTGAAACTGTTACTGAATCTGGGACTGGGGGAATAGTGTAGACGTTTATGACCAAAGCCCCTACTGAACTGACTGTGTTAGCTTACCCCTCTCACACACGGGGATAAGCCATATCGTATCGCTAGGATACTACTGATCAACCCAAGCCGGTCATAGACGTTTGCATATTCAAAACACACAGAACTGTTTTAAACTGCTGAAAATTATTATTTTAAACTGTTTACCCTGCACTTTCCAATTACTATTTAAATTATGAGATGCATATTTCGTTCTTGCTCCCTCCTGACTGGAGACAATATTTTAGGTAACACTGAGGAAGACGAGCTATAGTATAATAGCTATTATGACCCGGTTCTCTACCCTGCGACGGTACCGGAGCCGTCTTTGGAGGACGCTGATCCTGGGACTGCTGAACCTGATGCTTAGATAGTTTTCCTTTCTGCATTTTCTTTTATTTGGAGTTTGTAGTTTTATTTCTGCATTTCCCTTCCAGTTGTATTTCTGAATTTTTATTAAACAAAGTTTCAATTCCAAATAGAACAGTTGTGACAAATATAATTGTATTGTTGTAAATACCTGCAATGGAACAACTTACTGCCGCCGTCTCACCATGGTGCAGGCTGGGCATGGTCCGGTTCGACCCATTAACTTGGGATCGGGTCGTGACAGACACCCACACAATTTTTATGTGCAGGCACAGGTAGAAGCCCGATGGCGCGGAGATCGCTTGGATGCGTCGAGGCACGAAGTTCCTTGGCGTTTCGAGGCATGCGGCTGCATGGAGTCAGAACTTATACGAGACATAATGTATGGATATCGTCATTTCGCAGAATCTGCCACTCGTTGCCTTGAAGCTAGTATTGAGAATTGAGAGAGAGTAGAGTGACTTGTAATGTGAGAGAAAAGTGAGCTTGAGAGACTTGTAATTTGGCCTCATGCCCACGTTGTAAATCTTTGTTCAATATCAATAAAAAGAGTATTTTGCATGACTTGTGTTTTGCTTCAAATTTCTGCTGCTGACTATTCAATATTTCTGCTTGGGGACTTCTGTGCGACGACCCCCGTCGCTTAGCCTGTAATCGGCCGTTATGGACCTGCCTTACGTGAGCGCAATCTAGGCTCACGCGGCATCACGCCTTAGCGAGGATGATCGTTCATACGGGAGCGGGGCGTGACATATTAGTCTAAAGAAAAATCATTTGGAGATATAGTCTTCTAGAGATATGTTTGACTCAAATCGGTTAGTGGTGTAACTAGACGTAAAGATTCGAAGCGAGAAATATTACTAACTCAACTAGAGATTAGCATTAGAATTTTTACGAGGTCATATCACAAAATATATTATTCATAACCCAATTGGGGACTAGAAATATGAAATCTTTAGAGCAGCTGGGCTCCAAAGATGTGCTTTCGATCTTTTGTAAAAAAGATTGAGTTTATGATCTCAACGAGAATGTCTTATAGGGTCCAAGGATAATTCCACTAGAGATTTTTTGTGGATTTGTAATCCCCCCTATTTTAATTTTTGTAGTAATTATAATTATTACGAAATTCGATTTATAATCGTGAGAGTTATATATACACGTATGTTAGACCTAGGTCACATAACTAGAAACATGTGACACTATGCTAGATATGGACCTTAAAGACACACATATAGCCCTAGCAATATATTTATAGTACTTTAGGATTTTTTGGATTTTTTTGGAATTGTTTGTATAAATAAAACCTAGAAAATCTAATTTTCAGTAGCCTTCGTAATTTACTGTGGGGCCAAACGAAAATATTTTAGTTCCAAACTTTTATTTTAGGGTTAGGAGGTCTAAATATATTTCTATAATTTGTTGGGATTTTTTTGAAATTATTTGGACTAAAATCAATTACTAACTAATTTCTGAAAATAAAAACTGAATTATCCCGTCAGCAACATAGTCAACTGTACTGTCAATAGTTAGGGGCCCGGGTGTCAGCCACCCACGGTCCAACAACGGGCCCATGCATCATTCTCAGTCCCTCTATATATATTAATATTAAACCCTAAAGAGAGAGAGAGTTCTTCGTCGGAGATTCTTCGGTTCTTTGAACTTCGTAGAGCGATTGCGATCATTGCAGTCATCGAAATCACGCGTTATTTTTTTTGTTGGAATCGTATCGAGGTAACCTTTCTGAAACTATAATTGTTTCCTGAATTTTGAAACCATAATTTCTGTAGACTTATTTGAGTGTCAGTTGGTCGAAATATGATTTTGGTTCATTATTCTCGAGATTTCGGAAGATACCGAGCTCATTTTCATGTTCCGTTTGAGGGGTGGAAAGCTGACACATAAACCTACAACATATAATTGTTTTTAAAGATTTATTAGGCTAGTTTTCTTATTTGTTTAATTCAAAAAAGTCTTAGATGACTAGTAAACCACGATAACTGTAAATTGTATTTGCAATATCTCGTAACTGAATTGAGATTCGTACGAACCATCGATTGCAGCATTCTAATAGCACTGAAGTCTACATGTTTGTGTACTCAACTTTTAGGTTGTGTTGCTTTACTTTTTGGTCAACAAAGCACCTCGGTTTACGTGCCACAAATCTTGAAATTTGTAACATAGTTTATTTTTATGTTTAACTTTTAGATTCAGGATATAAACAGATAAATACTGATTACAGATACTAGTGTGACTTAATGGTAGATAGTATGGCTAATAAACGACTTATGTGACATAGGTGGTAGGCGACTTAGATTAGTCCCACTTTCCTAGTTATACTACTTTTCTAGTTATGAGTAGTTAATTGTATTTGAATTTGTGCGTAATGTTTGGTTGTATGTTATTTCGGCTTGGTAGATGTTCTCGTGGAGTACGACAAGTTTGGTTCGTGGATATATCTTGGTTAGACTTTGGAATCGCAACTCAACATGCTTGGACACACTCCAACCAAGTATACATTGTCGCATATTTGCTGTTATTTCATGTATCACTGCATGCTTATATTTACTTTTTTTTATATATTACTTGTGCATTCTTGTACGTCCGAGACTACTCGAGTATGATCGGAGGCATACATCGATACGTTTGTTATGTATGTGTATCATGACTTAGTCGTTGGTAAACTATCCCATTATTTGTGAGATATCCTTATATCTCGCATGACCTTGACACGTACTACGTACCACCACGGATGTGTGATATTTATAAGAGGAGATATGCTATCATATTCGACAGATCATCGCTATGTATAGGACGTGCGTATAGTGTATATTTGTCAGCATAGATGTATTTATTGGACTTAGAAGTAAGGTAATGGACGTGTTGTACACAGATAAGAGAATAATCTTATGAATGTACCTGAAATTTGTTATAGCTTCCCTCGTTTTATCGGAACATTTTTTGTTTGTTCACAGTAGAGTTCTTTCGGATAGGACATCTATAATTTTTTGACTAAAAAGCTTTCAAGTAGTTGTCTTTTTTTTTTTTTTAGATGTTCGACGATACACACGAGACTTATGCAAGCTGCATTGCATGTATGCCTGTTGGGTTCACTGTTCCCAACTCCCACAAAATAAATGGAAGAATTTTATAATATGTCTTCGTAATTCGATCCACTGATTTTCCGTCATCCAGTCAAAATCTTATATATTTCTTAGATAACCAGAAAAGTCACTCGAAGTCGATAAGTAATCGTCTTTTAATTAAGGTTGAATGCATCCTTATCAATAAAATCAAAACAGATCGCAATCTCATAACTTTTAAATATAATATTCTCTCTCTTTTTTGTTGGGACACTGATGTTTTTGGCATAAACTTCTTCACCAGTTATTTTGTTTAATTGAAGCTGAAAAACTGAAAAAGAGAAATGTGTAGATTAATCTCCGCCGTCCAAACTTCCATCATTTGTTATGACAACGGAGAAATCCTTCCGTCCGTTGAGGCGGTGGGCCCCACGCGCCAGCCACGCGCAAAACGACATGTCCCCCTCCGTTTGCTCTCTCTCCCAATTTCCAACCTGTACCCACCGACGTCCGTCAGAGTGACGGCATCCCCTCAATTCTCCGATTATTTTAAAGGGAAATAATAGCTCTATTTATTTCGTCAAAAATTACTAAAATTTATTCCTTTCTTCCTTCTCTTTCTTTCTCTTTCTTTCTTTCTCAAGCGATCGGAAGAATTCATGTCGGTAAGAGCCGAATTTCTTCTCATTTTCTCGTATTATTTTTTGCTGAATTTGCATTCCTTAGGGTTTGGGTTGGTTCGAACTATTTCGGCCACGATTGGGATGGTTTCCGGGCTTTAGGCGGTGGATTCGTTCATTTCTGATGGAAAATCTGTGCATTTCTTATGTACTTTCGATGGATCCGTAGCCGAATGTGAGGGTTTTAGGGTTTGCATATGTGCGAATTTTGTGGTATAGTTGATCCATTTCTCTATTTGTTGGTGGATTGATTGTTTCCTAATTTTATATTATATGTTGATTTGGTATGTGTAGTTTGTTTGTAAAGGAGAAATTGTGTGAATTTAGTGAAATTTATGTTCATGTGCTTGGTTTCTGACGAATATGTTGCATTTTGATCTGCTACACGAATCTGACTCGTGGACCCTTAATGAAGAAGATATTTTTTGGCTTAGCTTCCTTCCCCCCCCCTCCCCCCCCCCCCCTAGGAATAAATAGCTCTCTCGACCTATAAATGGGATAGTTCCCATATCCATATAACCAAAAGTGGCGACCCAGGGGATACAGGTCTTATAAGATGAACACCAACTATGATATCAATCAAATGGTTATAGCAAAGATGATAAATCAACTAATTAACAAAACGAAGCATACAAGAGCATGTTGTTGCAGGATTCAGAATGAATTTTACAAGTACAAACATAAGGGACTTTTTTTTTTTTTTTTCAAGCATGCTACATGTCACGGACTTAGTGTTTTAGGCTACACTTCATTGCGAAGACTCGTGCAAGCCTTTCCGAACACACTTAGCTAGAATGCTAAGAAATTAGAGAAGAGTGGAGCAAGAGAGAGACTTGTAACTATTCTTTATTGACTTGGAGAATGCTTACAAGTTTCGGTGGGAGGCCTCCCACTTATTTATAGTTTCCATAGGGCTTACATAAAACTTCTGGAAACAGAATATTCCAGGGAGTATTCTATATCTAAATAACTACTAGAAAATTTTTAGTCCATCCAGAAAGATCCTGAGCCTTCTAGAGAGATCTTGGCCCCCCCAAAGGATTCTGCCATCATCTAGAGAGTTCCGCCATCTTATAAAGAATTATGTCATCTTTTAGAGAATTATGGAAGCTTCTCGCATTACCTTGGTCCGTGAAAAGTTATGCAATTCTACCTCGGACGGGGCACAACTTTTTGGATGTTACATTCTCTCCCATCTAAGGCGTTGACGTTCTCGTCAACCATGTTCGCTGAAAAATGCCTGAACCTCGGCCTCGAACTGATGTAACGTATTAACACGTTCCCAGCTGGACTCGTCGTGCGGCATTCCCTTCCATTGTCCTCTTGTCGAGCACGACTTCCACTTCCTTGTCGAAGGACGTAGTCATGGTTGTCGTGGGTCGCTTCGAAACTCAACGCCGAGGGTCCTCCAAGTCTTTATGATATGGCTTCAGGTAACTCGCATGAAAGATTGGATGAATTTTTAGCTTGGCTGAGAGTTCGAGTTTGTAGGCCACCTTGCCTACTTTCTTGAGCACGGTAAAGGGGCCTTCATACTTTCGAATTAGTCTATTGTGCACTTTTTCGAATACTTTGAACTGTTGCGGCTGAAGCTTGGCCATCACCATGTCCCCCTCCTTGTACTCAACCTGCCTGAGCCTTGCGTCGGCCCATTTCTTCATCTTTTGCGCGACCTTCTCCAGAAATGCTTTAGCAATATCCGCCTTCGCCTTAAAGTCTGAAGCAAACTGGTTGGTCGCAGGGCTTCTACTCGAGGACCCCGTACTTATCGTGTGCGGGCAAGCGGCTGTCGACCCATCATCAACTCGAACGGGCTACTGTGGGATGACTTGCTTCGTTGAAGATTGTATCAGAACTGAGCGATGTCCAAATAGCGCACCTAATCCTGCTGGTTTGCACTCATAAAATGTCGCAAGTGCTCCTCGAGCAGAGAATTGACCCGCTCCGTCTACGGATGAAAGCTGGTCGAGAAGTGCAAATCCGTCCCGAGTATTTTGAACACATACGTCAATAACTTTTCTATAAAACGAGGGTCTCGTCGCTGACAATGTTCTCTGGGATGTCCCAAAATTTCACTATATGGAAAATGAACAATGAAGCAGCAATGAAGGTTGCGTACTTGGAGAAGCGGTCCACCACCACGAGAATTGATCCAAGCGCCTCCACTTTCAGTAGGGCAGAGATGAAGTCCATCGATATGCTCTCCCATGGTCGACTCAGCACGGGGAGAGGCTCAAGCAGGCCTCCGGGTCTTTGATGATTCACCTTGTCTTGTTGGCACACAAGACAAATGCGCTCATAGTCCTCGACGTCCTCGCGCATGCAAGCCCAATAGTAAGCAGCCTCCAGCAATGCCAAAGTCCGCTTCTGTCCTAGGTTGCCCAGCCCACTTGGTATCGTGGCACTCCTTGAGTAGCTGCCTCCGCAAGCCACCCCACTTAGGGACGACCATTCTGTCGCCCTTTGTGTAGAGAAGTCCGTCCTTCAGCCAGAACCTTCGCGTTTTGCCTTCACAAACGAGCTTCATCACTGCTTGTGTCAATGAGTCCTCGGCCACGCCCACTTTGACACGATCCATAGTATCTCCCTTGAGCAAGCACACAGCTGCGAGCTCAGCCTTCCTGTTGAGTGCATTGGCCACTTGATTCTTCTTGCCGGGCTTGTATCGCATCTCCATCTCGCTTGCTTTGGAGACATCTTCTTCTGGGATTGGAAGTAGTTCGTGGCAAGATTGTCCATCATGACCATGAACTTGGTGCCGAGGAGGTAGTGCCGCAATATCCTCAAACAATGCACGTCCGCAGTCATCTCCTTCTCTTGCACTGTGTATTGTCACTTTGTGTCATTCAGCTTGCGGCTTTCAAATGCGATGGGGTGCCCTTCCTGCTGTACCAACACCCCACCGATTGCGAAGTTGGATGCGTACGTGTGCACCTTGAACGCCTTGGAGAAGTCCGGTAATGACAAGATCGGCACAACCGTCTTGAGTGTCTCTAATGCATCCTCACACTTGGGCGTCCAACTCCATGTCCGATCCTTCCACAACAGATTGGTGAGAGGTGCTGCTATGGCGGAGTATCCCCGAATGAACCGCCAATAGTAGTTCGCCAGGCCTAGAAATGATCTGAGCTCCGTCGGCGTGGTGGGAGCCTCCTACTCCCGTATGGACTGGATCTTCGTGCCGTCCATTCATATTTTGTCATGTCCAATACAGTGCCCAAAGAAGGACACTTCTTGTACAAAGGAACACTTCTCCTGCTTGACGAAAAGCTGGTTTCCCTCAACACATGGAAAACCGCCTTCAAATGCTCGATATGCTCCTCCATCGTGTTCTAGTACACGACGATATCGTCTAGATAGACCACGACGAACCGATCCAGGAAGGGATGAAAGAGCTTGTTCATCAAAGTACAAAAATTTGCAGGAGCATTTGTTAAACCAAATGGCATAGCTAAAAATTCATATGCGTCATACCTCGTGACGCATACCGTTTCGCCTCATCCCTTTCGACAATTCGGACTTGGTAGTACCCCGAGCACAGATCGAGTTTGGAGAAGTATCGTGCGCCTTCTAGTTGATCGAACAAATCGGCCACTAATGGGATGTGATATTTGTTCTTGACGGTCACCTTGTTTAGTATACGATAGTCGATGCACAAACGAAGGCTCCCATAATTCTTCTTATGGAACAACACCGGTGCACTGAACGAGGCCTTTGACGGTCAGCTGAATTTGCATCGAGCAGTTCTTTCAGTTACTTCTTCAACTCATCGAGTTCGGGCTGGGCCATGCGATATGGGGCCATGGCGGGCGGTTTTATGCCTGGCTCCAACTCGATGGCGTGCTCTACCTTCCTCCGCAGAGGTAGCCTCTTCGGAAGCTCTTGCGGCATGACCTCCCCGAACTCTTCAAGGACATCCTCGATCTCCGGTAGAAGATCCCCTTCTACGGGCGCCCCTTCCGTCTTGAGTATCGTCAGATAGGTCGTCTTTCCGTGTCTCACCCCCTTCTTGAGTTGGAGGGCGGAGAGAGCCTTTCGCTTTATGGACTCGCCTCGTGCCACGTTCACCATGCACAGGGAGCCCTCCTCCATGATTCTGACGACTCCCAGATGAGGCATTGGAACTGCCTTTGCCGATGTAAGGAGGTCCATCACGAGGATCATTTTGAAGTCGTCAAGTGGTGCGGCCGTGAGACTGGTGACACCTGTTCAGTCTTCCACTTGGATTTTTACCCCCTTGGCTACCCCTTGTACGGGGCGGGCCTCTGAATTGACCGCCTTTATCCTGCTCAAGTCTTTCTCTAGTACCAGACCCAAGCACTGGACCTTCGCGTCCGAGATAAAGTTGTGTGTTGCCCCCGTGTCCACCATCGCCCTCTTGTTGTGGCCGTTGATCTTCACATCCACGTACATGAGTTTCCGACTCGGAGCTGTGGTCACGGTGGCCTTGCTTTTCAGAGCGTTGAGTAGGCGCAAGGCGCCCATGTTAGCCCCAGTCATAGGCTCCTCATCCTCGGCCTCCTCGCCTTGGACTGCGTGTAGTTTCTTGCCCTTGTTCTTGCAGTCGCGTACAAAGTTGTTCCCTCTGTGCACGAAACATTCGATCTTTTTCTTCGTCTGAGGCTTTGTAGGCTGCTTGTCCTTCCACAAGGCTCCCTTTTCGTTGTTTTTTTTTCTTTCCCACCATTGAACTTGGTGGTGGTCTTTGCTTTGGGCTTGGAGGTATCGCTCCGCTGATACTCCATCAGCTTCTCAACCGTTGTGATGGCCGTGTTCAAATCTGAGACACGTTGTCTCTGCAACTCCTGTGCCGTCCATGGTTGCAGACCGTCTAGGAAGAAGTACAGGCGATCTTCTTCGTCCATGTTGGAAATGGCAAGTATCAGGCGGATGAACTCCGCCACATAAGCTTTGATTGACCCGGTGTGCTTGAGTTGTCGCAAGCCCCGTCTTGCCACAAACTCCACGTTCTCTGGGTAGAACCGGGACTTGATCTCCTTCTTGAGATCTTCCCAAATCTCAATCGAGCAGAGTCCCTTCTCCTTTTCAATGCACCTGCGGAGCCACCACAGCATAGCATCATCGAAAAAATAGAGGGATGATGTGTTTACCTTGTCGTTCTTGTCCTCGATGCGAACCGTCTTCAGGTACCATTCGATATTCCCGATGAAGTTATCAACTTCCTTCGTGTCTTGCACGCAGTTGAAGGATTTGGGTTCTAGATACTTCACTTTCGGGGTCGTCTCTCTCTTCGAAGTCGCACCACCAGCAATGGCCTTCTCGAGGATCGTCCTCTTGGTTTTTAGCTCCTCGCGTAGTTCGACAATCTCCGCCTTCGTAACCTTGCGTTCCTCCTCGAACTTGGCTTGCATCTCATGGAGTTGCTCTCGGAACAACGCCATAGCACGGGTGACATCCGTCTCCAACCCGTAGGCGAATTCTTCGTGAGCAGACTGATTTTGCTCTACTTGCGGCTCGACGTCCGTCACGCCTTTCTCCAAGAGCTCTATGCGGGACGCCAACTCGTCAAGGGTCAGTTCCAACGATGGCTCCTTGCTCTTGCCCTTCCTCGAGGGTTTCGCCTTCTCCTTAGGCGATGCGGGTTGCTTCTTGTGGACGATCTCCGATGACGACATCGGGACCATCGACCTTTGCTCTGATATCACTTTTCACGGATTTAGTATTTTAGGCTACACTTCATCGCGTGCGGCGCACTATCTTCCTCCTCGAAAACTCGTGCAAGCTTTTCCGAACCCACTTAGCTAGAACGCTAAATGAAGCAAGAGAGAGACTTGTAACTATTCTTTATCGACTTGGAGAATCCTTATAAGCTTCGGTGGTGAGGAACAAATGAGGCCTCCCACTTATTTATAGTGCCCATTGGACTTACAGTAAACTTCTAGAAACGGAATATTCCAGGGATTATTCTATATCTAGATAACTAGTAGAAAGCTTCTAGTCCATCCAGAAAGATCCTGATCCTTCAAGAGAGATCTTGGGCCTTCCACAGGATTCCACTATCTTCTAGAGAGTTCCGCCATCTTCTAGAGAGTTTTGGAAGCTTTCCGCATAAGCTTCGGTGGTGAGGAACAAATGAGGCCTCCCACTTATTTATAGTGTCCATTGGACTTACAGGAAACTTCTAGAAACGGAATATTCCAGAAATTATTCTATATCTAGATAACTAGTAGGAAGCTTCTAGTCCATTCAGAAAGATCTTGATCCTTCAAGAGAGATCTTAGACCTTCCACAGGATTCCACTATCTTCTAGAGAGTTCCGCCATCTTCTAGAGAGTTTTGGAAGCTTTCCGCATAACCTTGGTTCGTGAAAAGATTATGCAATTCTACCTCGGACAGGGCACAACTTTTTGTGTGTTACATACAGCCCTAAGTAGCGTGGTGCTAGTCAAGCCTATCTCCCTAGTACCGCATACCAGGGAAAACTTACTTGTACCTGTGACCGTACCACATACCAGAGTGAGCCGCGACCCCGGTAACTGTGGTATTATGCACATATTGGCTTCCGTTAATGATTTACGTGTGTAGGTTTTTGAAGTGGTTTATTTGATGACACGGTAATGTGGATTATGAAATACAAATTTGACATATCAATAGACATAATATGGGTAAGTTTATACACATCATGTAAAGATCTGAATTGTTCTCGGATCTGTTTTCTTGTTCTCCTAGATTAATAATTTCAGTCGAGAACCTTGTGATCAAGTGCACTGGAAACTTGAGTACTTGTGGGTTGAGTCTTTCTTAGGAATTTTTTTTTGCCTGCTGCTGTGTAATTAAGTGATATTTCTTAGGACGTGTTAGTTTGAATGTTTTTACTTCTTGTGTTAAGTTTGCAAAGATTTGTAGTTTATAATATTCTTGTGTAACCTTGTGCACATTCCCACTTTCATTTTTCTTTTGACGTTTGTTAGCGTTAAGTGAACATGTGTTGCCAAGTGTCTGGTTGTCCAAAATTGTCGACAGAAGAACCTTCTAAAAGATTGAGTAACCTCTTGCTATGTGTTAGCTAATGTGTATCACATATATGTATCCTGTATATATTTGAGTATAATGAATTATTTTCTTGACTAATGTTTGAGTTGATTTACACTTCTCCTGATATCTAATGCCCTATATCTTCCATTTCGTGTAAATCAAGACTTGAATGGAAGGGTGATATCTAGTGACTTAAAAGGTCGAGCCTAGGTCCCCCTTCAGCTGCCAGGCGAATCAAGAGAGCCAAATGCGACTTTGGTGTCTTGGCCCTTCACCAAGTGCCACATTTTAGATAGGTGGAGTTCTTATTGGACATACTCATTTAGGCATATGACTAACTGTTACATGTCTAATTGGACCTATGCATCTCAGGCATCCAAGTAAAGCATTATGGATTTCAACAAATAGTTGGTGGTTGCAAGTTCATGTCTCTATTTTTTTCAAGTTGATGGAGAGGGTATGAACACCAGAAAATAAAAGAGAGTGTTTAAAAAAACTTGTCTTTCTGCTGCCGCCTACCTCCTTCATTCACCTTTACCAAAGCCAGCAAATTGTGTCCCTTGACCATTTTTGAAAATAGTAGATCACTGTCAGGAGAGAGGTTAACTACTATCTTACTTAGATTTTATAGAATCATTTTGTTTTCCTTGTTTCCTTTTCGATTTGTTTATGTCTTAACGTTATTATTATTTTATTATAATTTTCTTTATAACTCCTGTTTCGTTATCTTGTTTATTTACACTTTTGTGTACTATATTTAATCTTCCTTTCCTTCTTCCTGTTTTTCTCCCATCTCTTACTGAGCCATAAGCATTTGTAGCAGTTACTAAAGTGGTCAGCTATTAATTTAGTTATTTTAGTACTTAGTATTTTAAAGATTTTAGTTACTGGCTTAAAAATCACTCTGTTTACATAGTTTAATTCGCTTTATATAGTTTAGTAAATAATTACTTGTATATTCATTAGTTCATTGGCTATAGGGCTAGCACTGTTGTTATACACGAATGATCAATATAATAAAATGTGGCATCATTTTTTTAAAATTCTTTTTCTAGTTGGCGTAAGCCCTATTCAAAATCTAGCCACTTGGCACATAATTTATTTATTATATTTACTTTCTACTCTAGTGTATCCCTTATTTAGGTGCCTTAGGAGATATATAGTTGCCTTTCTACTTTTCAGGTGATATCCTCATGTCATAGTAACTTGATGTTTCCTGGAGTGTTTGATAACTGTCCTCAAGTGAGCAATTGTTTGCTCAAGTGTGCAACAATTTGTGTCAGGATGAAACTTCCTTTTTATGTACCTATGCTCATCATTTATCATGCATATAATCTTTTATCCTAGATTCATCCTATGTTTTCCCTTTCTGTATATATTTGTCTTGATTTGGAATTCTCCACATAAACTCTCTAGGACCTATTTCTTAAAGATGTTTGGGAGATGCTATTGTTTGGATGACCCTAGTGCATTTTCTGTCGTCTTGAGCTTCAGATTCATTTATTGCCTTTGGCTACTATAGTTATTTACTGGAGTTCGAGATATCCCATCTCTATCACTGTCATCAATAATGATGCATTTTCTCATCTTTCACGATCACAGTGGTAGGGGCATCCTGGTTTCATATGTACCTAATGTAAAACTACTTGATTTTCTCTTCGCAGCCTTAATTATAAATATGGTATGAGAAGTATCAATATCAATGTTCTTGCGGACCATATGCTGTTTTATAGACTAGAATATAATTGAGAAATCGTAGCTTCCACAAAGTTTTTATTAACAAAGGTCATTGAGTTGAATGGCTGACTAGATCCTCAATGGATGGGTGTATCGTTCCTTTTCTAAGGTGAAATCCTCCTGCAATCATTAAGTATTTGTTCTTATGGCTTCTGTATTTACTCCTTTCTGTTAGTTTCTAGAATTTTCATACAATTATTACTATTGCCGTTACTCGATGGATGTAGTATAAGAGTTGGGATCAGTAATTGTTGGAAATTATTTTACACTTAGTTTGGTAGCCTATATATGACCAAACTAGCGACCTTCGTCCCTTTCAAAATTTTTTGGCAGATGAAATTCGGATCTCCCTTGCAGTGGGATAACAAGAGAGCATTGATGGTGCTAATGAATATGGAAGGGTTTTGTCGATCTCTTCATTATTTTGGGCTACTCTACTGAATAAGGAACATGAAATACCCTCTGGGAAACTGTTTCTCATGTCAACATAGAAAATTGATTACCTACCTGTTAGAAGTGGTGTAAATACCATAGTTTGCAGTATCGGCCGATATCGATCTGATATGACGGATACCGATATGATTTGGCATCTCCTGATTCGATATCGACCGATGCCGATACTGACCGATAAATTGGGTCTCTTTTCTCGTCAATTCGGTGAAGAAAATTGAACGAAACATATCAATCATCAAGGGTATAAAAGCATAGTAAGGCTGTAAAAGTATATAAAAAAAACTTATCTATTGTAGGCAAATCAATCGGCAATAATGACTAATATTTCATTCAATTCCAAAATTACTAAGAAACACACATAAAATACTTAAAATTATGCCTAAATGTATAAAATATTTTTTCTAAAATTTTAATAATTTATCAATAATTATTTGCTTTCCGATACCAAAAAAATATGATAGTCTGATTCGAAACCGCCGATACTGACGATAACGATACTTGTAGGAAGGGTCCGATATTGATTCCGTTACTGCAAACTTTGTTCCATAGTGCATCTATCTGCTAGGAGCCTTGAACTTACCGATCATTCTAACCGGAGTATTAAGTATTCTTTGAATATAGTCTTCGGTTTCAAATTTGTTGTAATAATAAAAAGTTTCCATTTCGAAAATAGGTTTATTTTATTCGATTACATAGCGTGTGTTGTGCGGACATGAATATGACATGGTAAGGACACATCGATTGATACGACACCTATTTGGAGTGCAACTGGATACAACACTTATTTGGAGTTCTAGTTTATTTTGAAGTGTTTGGTTGTTACCTTTACTAGAATAATAAGGCTTTAAGTACCTCTACTTTTTAAGGTTACTAGCATAGTTTGATGTACTAGTCAATAGAGTACAAACCGCTACTGATACTGACCGATTCCGAAGATGGTGGTTTTTTCCGGTCAATAAAGTAGAGAAAAATTGAACGGAAAAGATTAAAAAATAAAAAAATAGTGTGAACACAATGATTTAGTTGTGTCGAAAATTGACAATGCTATGGAGTAATGATATGATTCCTTATCTATAAACTGTAAACATTATCATTTGTCAAAGTTTTATACCTATAAACTCACAACAATCACCCATACTAACATTATTTCATTCAAAACTAGTTATTATGGCTGCACTATGTCTGAAGGCAAGTAAATACAAAATAAACAAAGTTTGTATTGCAAGTGAATATTGTTCCATTAAAGAACTAACGAAAAATCAACGTATGGTACATAAATTTATGTATAAATGTATCGAATATTTATCTAGCTTTTTGAAAGTCTTTTATTATATCATTTTTGGCTTTTCGAAACGAAGAATTCGAGACTTCTATCCGGAAGTGCCGAAACTGCTGATACGAATACTCAATAGGAAGGGTCCTAACCCACTTTGATATCAATATTTCGAACCTTGGTTACTATGGTGTCCAACCATGTTTTTCAAGAGCTTGTTGAAGTACTTCACTTTAGCTTAAGAAAAGTTCCATTGTGTTATATTATTTCTGGCGAAACTGCATGTCAAATCTGAGTTTCTTATATACTTTTAGGCTGAATTCTAAACAAACTATGGATTAAAAAGTAATGAAGAACAAAATTATCAATCTTATTGAGACGTTTGATAATTTTAGTGACATATATTACCTAGTTTTCGGATCACAAAATAATCAATCTTTCACTTCCCGAAACATAACACTGGCTCGATATTCTTATACAGACCTCGACATTACCTTTGACTCATCTGACCAAGTTTTTAGGATGTGTTCGCATCTAGCTTGCGTAGGCACTAAGACAGATTAGTATACAAACACAATATGGCCTTTTTAGAAAAAAATAGGGAACTTAGGATATGGGTAAGATATGGATACAGTTGTATGTACACTTGAAAACATATCTCTATACATATTTTGTACATTGTGTCTTTCTAATATCTACGTGTATGCATGTTTTGGATAGTAAACAAGTTCTTTTAGGTTCTAGAAAGGAGCCGATACAAAGAAATTCTACTTTATCTTATGTCAAAATATGTTTGGCACGATGATTACCATACAAAATCACTTTCAGCTATTGATTGGTCTTTTTGAAGCCTAGACATGAGTGATCATATTAAACATGAGCGTTGACAAGTGTCGTGTCGGATACTGATACCGTCCTTAGGAGGAATATCTGTGCAACATAGGTTTGGATGTTCAGTGACTTGCAATGTTATGTGGTTCTTCGAATAGAAATTTTTGCAGCATCTGTATTTGGATAGCATGAATCGCCAATAGGGAGGGCAATTTCAAATTATTTAATCATCCGTGCCTTGTAGATTTGAACCTGTATGAGCCATCAGTTGGCCTGCCACTTTCATTTGACCCCACATTGGGCTCAGTTTGGTAGAATGGCTGCACTTTCAACCATTGATTGGTCTTTTTGGAGCCTAGACGTGGGTGATCATATTAAACATGAGCGTCGACAAAGTGTCATGTCGGATACTGATACCGTCCTCGCGAGGAGTATCTGTGCAACATAGGTTTGGATGTTCAGTGACTTGGAATGTTATCTGGTTCTTCAAACAGAAAATTTTGCAGCATCTGTATTTGGATGGCATGAATCGCCAATAGTGAGGGCAATTTCAAATTATCTAATACTCCGTACCTTGTATGTTTGAACCTTGAACCTGTATCGGCCATCAATTGGCCTGCCACTTTCAGTTGACCGCACATTGGGCTCAGTTTGGTAGCTTGGCTTCAGCTTCCCAGCCTTCTATAGCTTTTACGTTTTCCACTTGCAGCCTATCTGTTTTGGGTTTGGGATGGCTTGAAGGTCCAATAGTTTATAGAATGGGCATATTCATTCTCTTAAAGAGAGAATTTGGCAGTTCCAACATATTATCTAGATGAACCTCTTAATTTGGAACCTGTATGAGCGCTCAGTTAGCTTTTATTTCAGTTGAATGACCCACATTTGGCTGTCAGCTTGATGGCTTGGCTTCAGCCTCCATAGCTTTTAGGCTATCTGCCAGGAGCCTTGAACTTAAAGGAGATGCCTTGGCTGCAGTTGATACATATAATATATTTGTTCGGCGGTTATTATTAGCTTGAATTGTGGATATATATATATATATATATATATATATATATATATATATATATATATAAAATAATATATATATATATATATATATATATATATATATATATATATATATATATATATATATATATTTTGGTAAACTGTCTTTATTTTGTGTTGTGGAATGGAAATGTTGCACAATTTGAATGAAATTTGCAGAACACAAATTTTTGGGTTGAGCGATTTATGGTAACTCATGGTGCACATAAATGGTAGCTTTTGGCATAGATATCTTAGGTTCCTGTGGATGCAGATACTATGTTTAAGGAGCACCGCTAAAGTTAATTTAGACTTACGTATCCAAGTCTTTGGTCCATAGTTTAGGAATTTCTGAAATGTTGTATGAGCACCACCACAATAAACATTGGATAACAAATAAATATAGGGCTAAAAAATAATTGCATTTGTGGGAATATCTATTGGCTTACACTAAGGATAAGTTGGGGAGAGTTTAAGGATGGTTTGAACTTGTGCCTAAGACACAAGATGGATGCTTGTCATAGGGAGACTAGTCAAAAGAGTTATTAGTAGGAGTCGAGTAAAAGGAGTTAGTGGGATTGAAGGAAGACCAATACTAAACTTGATTGGCATTGTATAGGGATGTGATCTAGGTTGCATAGACACGAGCACAGATTCGGATCGGACATAATAATGATTCAAAATACAACATTTTTGGAAAATTTTGGATACGGATATGACATGGATATGAGGTTATATATTCACATGAAAACCTATTTATATAAATATTTTATACACTAGATTTCATATTTGTATTTAAGCATGTTGTGGATAAATAAGTAGGTTCCAGAAAGTTATAGAAAGGATTCACCACAAAGAAATGTTAGTTTCTCATATGATTATGAACATTTCAAAATCACTTTCAAGTATGTTTTGGGTCCCTTTGGATCTGAAACATGGGTGAGCCATATTTGAAAAGAGTGTCAAAGAAGTATTGTGTTCAATACGTGTCGGATACGGATATGGTCCTCTAGAGGAGTGTCCATGAAGATAGGATATGATATATCCTAATATAACAGAGAGATAGTCTGGTCCTCGAGAGGAGTATCCATGAAGCATAGGAAATGATATATGTGAGAGAGAGAGAGAGAGAGAGAGAGAGAGAGAGAGAGAGAGAGAGTTGAAAGAAGCAGTGAAACAGAGAGAGATTAATATAACAGAGAGATATCTGGTCCTCGAGAGAGCCTTAAATGAGTTGAATGAAGCAGTGAAACAGACCCAAGAGTTTGGGATGAAGGATTTACTTTTGTCGGATCTAACCATGACATGTTTTTCTTTATCATGTTCTAAGGACATCTATACTACTCAATAGTGGTTTCCAAGAAACATGTCATGATCTCCGACTTGTTCCTAATCCCTCTTTAATAATGTTTTATAAGATATATTGGCCGTACTTGAGTAATCCTCTACTATTTTCTTCATTCATTTTTTGTCTTATGTAGTTCAGTAAAGGACACTGGAAGATAATATCAATGAAGAAGTTGTTACAGATAAGATTAAAGCAAAAGAAAACAAGAAATTAAAAGAGACCTAGCAACATTGCATTTTCCCGTGTGTACAATTCCCCCAGACAATATTTTTTGAGGCCTCAACTGATGAGGAGTTAGCAACATTGCATTTTCCCGTGTGTACAATTCCCCCAGACAATAATTTTTGAGGCCTCAACTGAGGAGTTGGGTATATTCCATTCTAAAGAGATTCACAATCCAAAGTATAACAGGATACTAAATGCCCTTTGGATATGCATGAACTAGTGTGAACACTGTTCTTCTATGTGCTACAAGGTGATATATGGTAACATTCAAATATATGTATCAAGTTATGGTGTAGAGTTTGATTCTTTTGGCAGAGTTTATTTGGATTTGCGAATAAATAATTGGATATATGCTCTTTGTAAATGCACATTTACTGATTTAGAAAATATATCCAATTCCTATACAACAAAACAACAGGTTCTTTTTGGAACGAGACGCTTTTTCATAAGTTTGGTTGGCTAGGTCTTAGAGCAATGTCTTACCAATTTATGGACGTGCTGG
This sequence comes from Iris pallida, assembly GCA_029216955.1. Classification (NCBI taxonomy): domain Eukaryota; kingdom Viridiplantae; phylum Streptophyta; class Magnoliopsida; order Asparagales; family Iridaceae; genus Iris; species Iris pallida. The sequence continues at coordinate 5,095,183 of JANAVB010016800.1, read as the reverse complement.
ATGTTTTTAACTTACTGGAGGATGTTATAGTGTTAAAGAATGCCAACGGTAAGGTTACTCTTGTAGTCGAATTCGACAGTTTATATCAATGCCTGCATTAAAGAAAGGAAGGATGTTGATGCTTTGTTTCTGATTTGGTTTATAGTGGAGAAGAGTGGATTTGTTAAAATCATTATTTCACTTTTAAGCTTGTATTTAGCAATTGACACAGCTCACAGTAATTTGGCTTTCAGTTGTTCAGATGGTTCATTTTTAACAGGCTAACAGTGCATTTTATTTAGTCCCTAAGCATTATGTTTCCAGTTGAATGCTTTCTTTTGAATCTGTAAACATAACTATGTACCCATCCGGAGTCCAGGCAACTTTCAAGGCCTTTAACCCATCAACAACAATTTGAGTAAATAGACACGAGGGTGTCTGGTGTAATTTTGACCAGTATCCAACTTAAATTTTAGAATATTGATTTATACCAAAAGACTTGCATGTTTTGATTATATGAACCAATAAGTAGCTTCTTTTTGTCAGTGTCTTTAACACATTGGCAATAATTTGAGTAAATATGGGCATGAGGTCATCTTGTGACATTGGCTAGCATCTTTGCATCCATATCAAAACTTAGGATATTGGTTGGTTCCAACTTCCAAGAACCAAAATTGTTTGGTATAACAGCCATATGAATAGTTTATTGCTTGAAGACTATGATATGTTCTACTTGAGATGCCATTCTCACATTGCTGAAGCAGTTGTATGGATATATCGTTAACAATGTGGAACTTCACTTGCATACCTCTAGTTTTCGTAGAGTTTCTGCCATATTACAACCCAGTGGGTGGGACTTTTTTTCCTTGGTTCCTCCTAAAATTGATTGTTTGGTAGTCAGATCTGTGTATATATATTCATGTTGATAAGTCTTGGATTCACGTCTTTGGAGTTGGGAAAAATCAAGTACACAAAGAAAATTGGGTTTTCCTTTTATGGGTGTTATTGAACATGCTCACTGAGTCACAGATAGAAGCAAGTAGTTATAAGAGAAACCATGCGATGGATCATGCAACTCACCTATCTTCAGAAATTATAATTTGATTGCATCAATTTATCTCCTTCATTTGGTGGCAGCAGTAGCCATGAAAACCTTTCTGCAGGACAGAACGAAAATGAAGTTGCTTCTCTTTTTGTGGGTGACTGAACGTTCACACTGAGTCACATAGAAAGTAAATAATTAAGCAAAACCATGTAAACAACTTTTTCTCTTAGGAACTACTTTGATTACATGTGTTAATCACCTTTTTTGGATGGAATTACCTTTACGGCACAAATTGCAGATCACACCGTCACTGGAATTACCTTTATTTGGCCAAAGTGTCCTAGGAAATAGGTTAAATTTCTTTATTATAATTTATAAGTACATACAGGAGTTAATTATTATGTCATTAGATATTAATGAATTCACAGACGAGTGCTTAGGCACAAATTGCAGATCACACCGTCACTTAATATGCACACTGCACTTTATGGCACAAATTGCAGATCACACCGTCACTGGAATTACCTTTATTTGGCCAACGTGTCCTTGGAAATAGATTAAATTTCTTTATTATAAGTACATACAGGAGTTAATTATTATGTCATTAGATATTAATGAATTCACAGACGAGTGCTTAGGCCGTCTTTCCATATTCAGTTCATTCTGCTAATAATACTTTATTCTAGTTTCTTCTCGCTTATGCCCTGCTGCATTATTTGTAATACTTGAAGAATGTATGGAACTTCAGATGGACAAAGGTAGGCCATTACCAAAGTTTGGAGAATGGGATGTCAACGACCCTGCTTCTGCTGAGGGATTTACTGTGATCTTCAACAAAGCTAGAGATGAGAGGAAGACAGGCGGCAACACACCAGGACCTGACTCTCCATCCAAGGATGGTGCGGCTCTCAAGCATGGAGCTTATGCTGCTTCCAAACCGACTTCAGTAAGCTCCCTCGCTCGTGTGTATAATGTGGCTTATGGTCGGATATAACATTTGGAAGTAATTTATTGTTTATGTTAATCAATCCTTTGATTTCCCCATTTATATCTGCAGAAGAAATGGTTGTGCTGCCTCCATGCAAGTCAAGCAGAGTCCTGAGTGCTAAGTGGAGCTTATGATATTTAAAGAGCAATTTATGTGTCTGTTTAAAAAAAAAACTGTCGTCTTATAGAGGACCTGGAGCCTTTTAAAGAAGTTGCGACGGCAGGTTGGGTTCAGAGTTACCTTTGTGGCGTGCTGAAGGCATGAGAGGATGAGAGACGTGGGGGTGGTGGAGAAGATGGGATGTAATTGGTTTCTCTGAATCATGTATATGAACGTATAATGGAGTAAAAAGACTGCGTAAGTTTGCTATATTCTTTCATTTGATGCTCTGTTTTGTTCCTTGTAGATTGGTAACCTAATTGTTTCATTATAAGACAAGGTTCCAGCTAACGATTTTTAGGTGGATTTTAGAACAAGTACTTGAACCCAATCGACTACATTGTATTATTCTGTCATTGTAGAGTATACAACTAGTGGTGTTACACAACAAGAATCCATCTACATTCTGTAGGATCCCCAGTTCAGTCTGATTCTATTACACAGCACAGAGGAACGTTCATATAGGCCAAGGAAGGGTAACACTGGGTCTCAGATTACTCGGTATCTTGCTTTTCAAAAGATGCTCATATCAAATTCTTCATATTCTCATCAATTCTTCAAACATGCATAGTGCCTAATTGGCTGCAGGGAACTGTACTAGAATCATTAAACTGTAATGCCAAAACTTCTCTCAACTTTAGTTCTACAGAATTTTTATCAGACACCAAATTTGCTTCTTGTGAGCTCTCTAATTTCCATCTTGGACTAGGTAATAAATTGGAATTCTCAAAGTTCTAATAATCAGAGAAAAGTCGTGAACCAGTAATGATCAGAACGTGATGATGATGAGTAGCCTAGTTATTTCTTTGTCAATGAACGCTATATATTAATTCCATCCAACAACTGTGTGAATATGGATCAGCTAATCCAGTTTGATTCTTGGACATCTCATAAGAAATTGGTTCCTTTCTGAGATCCAGAACTCTAATGAAAATCATGCTTCAAATAATCTTTAACATTGATATAATCGAAATATATTACTATACGTTACCAAGCCTTCACCAAGAGACTCCATATTTTTAACAATCAAAGATCAAGTGCCTCCTCTCCTTTCACCTCATGGTGTCATCTGAAGGCAAAAAACTAAGGCTTGGTTTGGTAGTGCTGAAAAGCAGAAGCAGCTTTTGGAAACAGTTCCTGCCTCCTGCTTTCGAAAGTTACGAAAATGAATTAGCTTATCAAACAATCTAGTTTTACCAAACAGGTTCTGCAGAGGCTTTTCAAGAAGTTGAACAGCAGCAGCCCCAGTAAGCTGTAATGAACCAGCCTAACAAAATCAGGACACCAAGGACGAGAAAATCAAGGCTCCACAAACAAAATATATTGATAAACACATAAAAGTAAAATTACACATAATATAAATATAAAAAAAAAATTCATCAACATACCAAACAAACAAGCTGAGAAAATCAAGGCTACTTTGCGATTAGCATTTTCAAGAAATCTACACATTCAATATCACTGACAAACACCAGAAAACGTGTATAACTGCAAATTGTTACGGTAACTACCCCTCTAAAACTTTGCATACATAAATGAAATAATTTGAAGTATATGCTGTCAACAACAGAAACATTTACACCCTAGATGTGCCAAGTTTTCGCTCACAATGACGACGCAAGAGGTAAACTTGAAGAACGCTGACGCCAATAAGTGCTGCTGATTCGAAGAGTGCTTTGGGTTTGTGGATTGCTCTTTGGCTCATACGATCATTCACTGTGGCAATATTGAACAGTAAATATTAGTTGTCACAGTAAATATTAGTTGTCATAGAAGGATTGCAATGAACATCATCATTATAAGGCGGTAACAGTACTTCATAAGAACTTGATAAATATTGTACATCACCAAAGAACTTCGTCATTTCTCTTGAGAAGATTTATGGCACTCCTTAGTCACCCTCGTTCTGATCGGAGAAGGCTTCGATGATGCTGACTGCATCTAATTTAGTACTTCACGACATTAAATAATAAACATCAAAACCTGTCCTTTGCCAACTTTATGTTGTAAACCCGGACCCGATTCCTCTTGGTAATTGGTTCATAAATTTTCTAATATTCAAATTCAAGATGACTCAAGATTTTCATCAATGACTCTTTTGTACTGAGATTTTGATCAATGGCTCATGTTCCATAACAGTAAGTAGATAATAGATTATATCTATAATGTCCCTATATTTCCTGGAATATTCTGCATCTAACTATACCTAAAGATTGATGAAATTATAAGACTAATCAATCAATCCTATCCATTGTCTATATCATGCTCTTGGACTTATATTTAGACTCCTAATTGTCTAGCTTAAAATAAGCTGGTGCAGAAACTGGACAGAAATACAAATCGATCAGGGAAAATCTGGTGTAGGAATTCTTTGTCTGCCTCATCTCTCAGTTGCTTAGGCTAACAAACCAATACAATTATGCTATCAAAATCAGACGATAGCTGCTAGCATTAATTTCCTGCAATGGTAAAGCAAGCTCCCTTGCACACTATGATTTCGTTAGTAATAAGAATCTTAGCAGAAGAGTTTTCCACATCTCCAAGTTAAGATGGGGTGAAACATGTGATAATAGGAGGACAACACAACAAAAGGAGAAAAATGAATCATAGAAAATGTGGTGCAGGGAATCTTCAGCTGCCTCATCTCCTTTAGGCTTAATCCCATGCTTCAATGTGATCAGAGTGCCGGCTTTTTGAACAATAGATGCTAGTACATTGTCGAGATTAGTTGGCGCCTAGGTGCTAGGCGCCCGCCTGACCCTCGACAACCGTCCGACTATGCATGTTATTTGGACTTTATGGGCAACTTTCAGTAGTTTTTTTATGGACATTTTTTTGGACCACCTAGAATTAGGTTGCACCTAGGAAGGTCTAGGCGCTAGGCGCCCGGTGCCTACCCGACTACTGCCTAGCCATCTTGTGCTAGCATCACTTACTATGGAATGGTGAGTTCCATTTCTCTGTGATCAGAGTCCACAGCTTCTTGAAGATAATAGACGCTAGCATGACTTCCTATGAAATGGTGAGATCCATTTTGCCTAATGGTCAGGTCCATAAGATATCTAGCCTGCCTAAAAGTTAATACTTCAAAACAATTAGCATAAGTGCATCTCCAACCCTATTGTTTGTTTGAAAAAAATGGTTGCCACATAGGAATAACAATCATTTTTTCCAAAAGTACTTCTCCAATGCAAATGTGAAATAAAGTGTGGAGTTGACATGGCAATGACATGGCAAAGACAATGTGAAGTTGGTTGTCTAGATCTAGACAATGTGAAGTTGGTTGTCTAGATCTAGACAATGCACTTCACAATGACTTTGTCTCCACATCATCAATTATGAATATAAATATTTATAAAAAAGTTGAAGAAGTGAAGGAGTTGCCTTGGAAGTTGGAAAAAATACTTTTTATTGTCCCCTCAATACTTTTGCATTGGAGAGAGTTTTTCTATCTCATTGTCTTTTGAGATATAATTTTGCCACATAAACAAGACATTGTCTTGTGGCTCATGCTACATAGGAGCCACCTAAGAATCACAACACTTAACAAGACAATTGGGTTGGAGATGCTCTAAGAAAGCTCGAGCATATTTAAAACGATCCAAGTTTATTAAAGCTGTCCAACTTGCCGCCTTAGGTGGCCACCTAGGCATTTCGGATGCTTTGGAGCCTCACCGACATAGGAGGCTGCCTCGACCAGTCTCGATTTAAATATGACCATGCTCAGGCCAACTTTTTGAATTTGGAAACAGCTCAGGCCCGGGCCCAATGTCATAGATACTATTAATACTTAATATATATATTAAAGAAGAGGACATAAACATCAGTATTTTCCCTTTCCCCCCAATTCCTTTTACTTTTATGTTTTCTTTAACCCAGTGAATCTCATCTCCGACCCTGATGTCCACTGCCAGATCGAGGAGCCAACAAGTAATTCTCTTTCAATATGTCTCCTACTCTACACCATCTCTATATCTCTCATGGCCCAAAGATCCAAACATTGACAGTTGACCTTCGACACTAGGAAAGCACGTCCTTGGTTTGCTCATCTGTAGAATTTTCCAATTATCCAAATGGCGGTTGAGGCGGCCGCCTAGGCGGTAGACGGTCTCTATCCGCACCGCTTTGCGGTAGGCGGTGGAATAGACAGGTGGAGTATACGGCCGACGGTGAGGCGAAGTAGGCGAGCACCTAGGCCAAGCAATACTAACAAGATGTTTTGACCAAAAGGCTCTACAGGCATTATGGGCCTATGGTTCAAAACTAAAACTTTATAAATCTTCGTTCAACAATTTAGTTATGCATGGAACACCCTTAGAATATGCATATTATGCAAAAAACAGTGACAAAATAGTAAAAAAAATGTCCAAAATGTATCAACCGTCTAGGCGGTAGGCGGACTCTCTCCGCTGCGCACCCACCTACCGTCGTTTAGAACCTTGGTCCCTTGTAATGTTTTATATTTCAAATCAAACTCCCATTCATGAACCACGTGCTCGTCTCGTATTACCTACTACATACTCCTAACTTAGCCTTAATGCCCTGCCAAGGCCTTTGGTCCTTGCAGCTCGTGCCTCCTTAACAAGCTTGAACCTACTAGCCAAGGTAACTTATAGATGGTAGGAGAACAATGCAACAAACTATTGTTAGGGCAGGAAACGAGGAGGGGGTCATGAATTCTTAATACTAATGAACTTTATCGATTGTGTAATTTATGCTCATTGACTTGGCTAACATTTCTAATCCTTGTCTATGCTACATAAGGTAGCGGTTCACAATCACTTGACAGGCTACTTATTAACAATCTGCATTGTCATTAGGATCTCGATGTCCTATAATGTGGTAATTAAAGATCATGCTTTTTGGATGCTTATAAAATTATCAAGTGGTCTCATTTGTTCTACTGTATCAAATGGTCTAAATAGGGTTTAGTTGATGCATAAGTCAAAAATCTCAAAACATATGGCTTTCGGTCCTCACACATCATACAACATTGAGAATATGATGAATGGTGCAAATAATTCATAGGGGTGCCTGAGTTTTCTAAATAATATACCAGTGTATTAGTTTTTAGAAAATTGTTGTACACTCCTACTCGTAATGTGTCATGTGTATGTTCATATGTGTCTGTGGTTCGTATATACAGATTGACAAATTTCATCCCAGAAAACGGACAACAAATGTTTGAACAGGGTTCGAAAAGGAAGTTAACTAGGAAGACTGCCAAATTTCCCTTGCTGATGCCTTGAGAGGCCTAAAACAATTGGGTCACCTAGGGCCTAGGCCGCCACCCCTGACACTTAGAACCTACAAAGGAAAGGCTATGTCCTCTTAATAAAGTACTTGGTAGCCATTGAAGTAACCGTAAAGTTCTCACTCTAGCTCATGGCGTATTACCATGGCTACTCTGCTCATAAGGCACTTGAGAGTGGGGAGAGATGGATTAAATCCCAAACCCTAACCTATATTAGTTATGCTATACACAAGGTTTATGAATTGCAAGGACTACTAAACCCTATCATTATCTATTTATGCTCTAAGACTTTGATTACATTCCTAATTCACTTACCTAAAAAACATAAGATGATGACTAAAAATCACTTGATATGCTTCTCTGTAGACCGTCCAAACCATTCATTTATGATATAGTTTATGTTGATCAAAGATCGTTTGGCCTGGATTCTTATAACCCATGGATCCTGGTCTAATTTGTTCCATGGTCACGAACCACTAAAATGGACTTATTGCATCCATAAGTTAGAAACCTCTAAACCATATGGTATTTCTTACATCACAGGCCTTAGAACATAGGATCTTTGATGAATGAACAATTGATGGGGCTACTTCGTTTTCAGAAAACATACTGGTCTGTGTTTTAATTTTTTCTTCTTCAGAAAATTGTTGTAGAATCAACTTTTGGAGCTCGCAAGTAGCTAACAATGGACTTAAAGAAGAGAATAAATGAAAAGGTGCCAAGTAATCAAGAGTGCTTTTGAGAACATACCTAATAAGTATCGACCAACTTGATTATCAGCACTGTATGCACATTAATAAATGGCGCGATCTTGGTTTACCATAAATGCCTGAAACATTATATTTTTGGGGGAAGATAATTGCTGCAACTACTCCACCAATTTGATTATGAAAAACTGTTCCAGTACATCACATTCCACATACAATAATATTCCAGACCAATTAAACAGTTGATGAACTATGCCACAGTTCAAGTTCACCTTGAAATTGGATCCAGTACATTGCTTAAACATCTCACTGACCAGTATTTTGTATTATGTTATTCTTCCATGTTATTCTTCCATATCACACTTTTGATAATCGGGAAGTACTCAAATCAACAAATGGCTGTAATATAACCAAGGTTTGCAGTATCATTCAATACCGATATTTTGGCGTGTTGTATTCCAATACCGACCCCCACAGGTATCAAACAATACAAAAATGTGGCTCTTTTTACAGTCAATTCAACAAAGAAAAAAAAGAAGAAGAGATAATTACAGCAAGAAACAATATCGACACAATGCTACGGTCGTATGAAGATCAACAAGCTAGAGTCGGTCGATAGGATTTTTTATCAAAATAATGTAACTATTACTATTTGTCGAAGTTATATATCTATAAATGCATAGCATTCATCCATCTTAAAATTTTCCATTGAAAACTATTTATTGAGATACTGTCTAAAAAAAGAAGTAAAATAAACAACGATATCTATTATGGGTGAATTATTCGACAATATTGAATAGTATTCCACTCAACACTATCAGAGAACACAACAACAAATATAAGATTATGCCTAAATGTATAAAAAAAGGTCTATTTTTAGTAGCTTTTATTATTTTTTGGCTTTCCGAAACCCAAAACTCCTGAAATAGCAAAATCTAACGAACAACTACCGAACCGCCTATACTGATACTCATAAGCAATAAGAAAGGGCCGAAACCAATTCCAATCCCGCAAACCTTGAATATAACATGGTAAATCACTAAATTAAATGATAGCCTAACATTTCTCAGGCTTCGAGGGCACAAATCCACGTCATCTATGATGAATGCAATATATATATATGTTAATTAAGAAAAAAATAGTTAGTACCAGGCTACCAGCCACAATATCAAAACTCCACTGTACTGAATGTCTTTAGACCTAAAACAGTACTGTAATGTTTTGCCTCTACAACAACTATGGAACAGAGCCTTTATCTCGACTTTTGGGGTTGGGAACATGATTTTCTTCATTCAGATCTTCGAGGACATATTCTATGTAATATTTTGGCCACTACCATACTTTTTTATAGTTTAATTTACATTCATTTTCCTTCGTATATACACCTAACCCTGGCATATCTTTCAACTCCAAAACTATGCATCTAGAAATCTCTCAAGACCTTCTCAATTGAAGTGTCATTTATTCATCTCCAGATTCTCAATTCAAATATACTCATAAATGGAGAAGTTTCTTAATTTTTCAACATTCTAAGGGATTGTTTGGTTGCTTGTAAACGAAAATCCATGCAACAAATGTTGTTGTAATTGGAGTTGCAGCTACTTTGTCTGCAATAAAAGCTGCAACTTTTTGGGAAGGTCACCCGTTACAGTATTTACAACATTCCAAACACTAGAGATGTTGTAATTGCTGCAATATTTGTTGCATGGATTCACATTTACAAACAACCAAACAACTCCTAAATGTAGAAAAATATGGGTATATTCATCTCCATATAGTTCTTGTGATGTCACACAAGCCAGCTATCTATCTTGTCTAACACTTTTCTATCTCAAAACTATAATGTAGATATGTTTTCAAGATATCATAGTCCTAGATTCTGCTCAAGAATCTATCATGTCAAACCCCACCCCTATTTTCTTCCCCCTTATACAAAACCCAAACCCTAGGCTCTGTTGGGTATCAGACCAGAACGAATCTTGCTCTGATACCAATTGTTGGGCGCGTGCGGAAGCGTTTGCCAACCCACCTGATCAAAACCAACCTCCGCCTAACGGACACCAAGCACAAGATGAAGACAAGTATATGGCGGTGACGTACGTCACCAATTCGTACCAATCTCCCTAACCGAAGTTGACGACTCCTCGATTAGATCTTCTTCTTCCTTTTGTCTTGGATGACAAAGTCCTAAGAGCAAAGTACGGACTTTCTCTTAGATTTTCTTGTGGACGAGCACCCCGAATCTCCACTTTGTGCTGTACATTGTGCCTCCACCCTTGCCCCATATATGGGATAAGAAAATCCTATTTTAGGTCATTATATAATTTCTTAAATATGAAACCCTCAAACAAGAATTCTATTACACCTAAAATAGTCCATCAGTATCCTATTTTAGATCATAATAGAATTTCCTAAAATAAGAATCCTATTATATCTAAAATAACACAACACCAATTATGGACAGCCAAATTTAATTAAATCAAATATTTAATTAGATTTGGATTCCACAATTATGTTGTTACCAAATCCAGAATGGACTCCAACAATTTTCTCCTCCAGTCTGATGAGATAGTATTGACCCCATGGATCCTCAACTGGACTCCATGCATGTCATCCCGCGACAGAGTTCCTGCTCCCCCATGCCACTAATCTCCGATCTCCCGAGTTGCTTTGCATCTTTCTTCGTCTCCAGCTCCTCGACCGTCATGACGACACTAGCTGCCATGCGTAGCACTTCCTGCACCATTGGAATTCTGCCGATATCAATAACACGACCAAGATCGAAGTCCCTGACGATCAGCCTCACCGTAAGTCTCGGCTGCCTGTCCCTGATTTCTGTCTTCTACAGGAAAGTCTTAACTTTTCGATGAGCTTCTTCACCCTTGGCTAGTCCAACCAAGCGGACGGTGCGGTTCTCCCGAGATTTGAACTCCTGACCTGCCCACCTTCGTGTTCGAACATGAAGCTCCCCCATACAATGCGTCCTCGAACAGAACATCACGCACTGTGCATGCCGTCAATGACCCATAGCTTCCCCTGAACTGTATGAATGATGATGCTTCCGCCTCAGATTGAGTTTGCTGCAAACCTTGATCTCCTCCCTATCTTCGAACTGCTGAAACCAATGTCGCTCCGTGAAGCTTTGGCAAACCATCCATCGTCAAAACCGGATCCGTAGAGCAACCCCCACCTGGAGACCGACCAACTGTCATGGGACCGACAGATGACCCTCAATCTTTGACTCATCACCATACGTTGCTTTGTCTCGACGAACCGAATCCTCCGTATCCCTCAAAGCATCTAAAAGTCCCTCCTCAGCAAGTTTTCGACGATCCACCTTTTGTCGAATACCCCTCAAGCCTCCATCCGGTGTCTGTGGTCTGCATGTATAGCTCAGCGGCTTGAGCCTGTACATGCTACAACAAAAATCTCCTCGAGCCAGCTGTTGGAAACCCTTCGCAAGCATCCAATCTTTACTCCGAAACAGACTGCGACAGCCATCAGCTGCCAGCCTTCCTACCGAAACCAAGTTGTAGCGTAAACTCGGTACATATCGCACACCCTTGAGGACGAGCTTCTCACCAAACTCCATCGTTAAGTGCATATCACTAATGCCTACAACTGCAGCAGTCTCCTTGTTGCCTATCTTCACACATCCAAACTTGTCGCCGCGGTATGACGTGAATATCCTCCTCTACTGAGTGGCGTGATATGACGCCCTCGTGTCCATGACCCAGTCGCCATCATGACACATGCGACAAGGTTCCTCTGTGTCGGTCGTTGCGATAATGATATCTCCCATTGCTGTGAGATCCTCCTGATTGTCCTTGCTTTTGGCCTTCTCAGCTTTGAGCTTCATGCAGTTCCTCTTGATATGACCTATTTTGCCACAGTGATAGCAGCCTTCCTTGCGGTCCACAATCGCAAGATTTTGAGAACTCTTTCATGTTCTCACATGTGACTTGGGTCTTCCCTTTCTGTAGGAAGCCACCAGAGCGGACTCCTGCGATGATTCAACTTTCTTGCGTCGGACCTCCTCATTCAACAAGCTACTTTTGACTGCCTCCATCGTGACAACTCTATCAGGCGCGGAATTGCTCATCGACACCACCAACGTCTCCCAGCTTTTCGGCAAAGAACTCAAGAGCAGTAAGACCTGAAGCTCATAATCAATCACCATCTTCATCGCAGACAGCTGATTGATGATACTCTGAACCTCGTTCAGATGTGGTGCCACCTAGGCACCCTCCGTGTACTTCGAGTTGATGAATTGGCGAATAAGAAACGCCTTGTTGCCAGCCGTCTTTCTTTCGTACAACGAGTGCAGCTTTTTCCATAATACTTTTGCCGAACTCTCCATGGACACGTGGAGAAACACCGAATCATCCAACTATTAGCGGATGAATCCAACAGCCTTCCGATCCAGTCGTTTTCGGTCTTCAGCAGCTTTGTTTGTTGGCTTTGCGCTGTCGTCCTCCAACGGACCATGTAAGTCCTTGCAGCGGAGTAGATCCTCCATCCTTGGCTTCCAAATCGCCTACTTTCTCCCTGTGAGGGTGATCATACGAGTGTTCATCTGCTCCGTAGACATGATTGTCAGAACCTCCAAAGCTCTGATATTAATTGTTGGGCACGTGCAGAAGCGTTTGCCAACCCACATGATCAAAACCAACCCCCATCTAACGGACACCAAGCACAAGATGAAGACAAGTATATGGCGGTGACTCAGCCCGTAGAAATCTTCCTAACCGAAGTTGACTTCTCGATTAGATCTTCTTCTTCCTTTTGTCTTGGATGGCGAAGTCCTAAGAGCAAAGTACAGACTTTCTCTTAGATTTTCTTGTGGATGAGCACCCCGAATCTCCACTTTGTGCTGTACATTGTGCCTCCACCCTCACCCCATATATATAGGATGAGAAAATCCTATTTTAGGTCATAATATGATTTCTTAAATATGAAGCCTCAAATAAGAATTATATTACACCTAAAATAGTCCATCAATATCCTATTTTAGATCATAATAGAATTTCCTAAAATAAGAATCCTATTATATATAAAATAGCACAACACCAATTATGGACATCCAAATCTAATCAAATCAAATATTTAATTAGATTTGGATTCCACAAATATGTTGTTACCAAATCCAGACTGGACTCCAACAAGATCCAGCCGCCACTACCATCTCTTGGCGACAATAAGGAGAGAGTTGAGTTGCTGCTTTCTTGGCATAAATAGAGAGAGTGCGAGTTTCTATTTGTGTTTCTCATATATAGTGTTGCGATATATATTGTTGAGAATAGTGCTCAACCCTATGGTATAAAATTTCATTTTGATGGTAGTAAGTACACATCAATACAAGTAGATGATTCTCTAGTTCATATCCAATGTGGGACTAAAGAGTACAAAGAAATACTAGATATGGCCATAACAAGAGTAAGAAAACTAACTATAACAAAGAAGACGATAAGTTACTATTGAAAATTGGACTTGAATAAACAAAATGAACATTCTAGACCCATCCTCACCAAAAGCAAAAGATAAGGTCAATTCATGCGGTACTGGAATGAAGTGGTGTCAAGAAAGAGAGCAAATGTGAAACAGATAATGCAGCCCAATCTACGAGAAATTTTTCTCTGTGCGAGGCTCACCATGCATCTTCCATGTCAACTGTTAGATTGTTTGGGAATATGTGCATGCACACATCATGATGAAATCTAACGGTTGAGGATGAATGGTGCACGGTGAGCCCGACACAGAATAATTTATTCCCAGTCTACATATATTGATGGGGGGTGCTATTTGGTTTTCCATAAATGGAAATATCATGCAACGTTTGTTGCATGCAACCTTTATTGTGTAAGTAGTATTGCCTACACAGTGTGGTAGTGTTGTTGCCTATAAATAAATAGAGTTGTTTGCTTCGGACTTTGTGACACTAATAAAAGGAGGAGAGCAAATGGTGTAACAAATGTTTTATAAGTGGAAAAGCTGCAACATTTCGGGGGGAGGTATTAAAAGTTTTGTTGCGAAATGGGCACTACTATTACTAACAAAAACCAAAAACTGAAAGATTTTTTCTAAGGGCACCACAAAAATTGCTTGGGGGCAACCCTTACTTGGGGGCAGCCCAAGAAGGTGGAGAATTCGCTAGGGGGCACCCAAATTTTGCTTGGGGGCAGCCCAACCCCCCAAACCCTCCATTTCTTCTCATTACTCATTCTACACTCTCTCTCCTCAAAAAAAAGAAGAGCTCTCTCCCTCTCCCTCTCCCTCTCCCAAAACCCTAATTTCTTCTTCTCCACCACTCCACTCCCAATTCCTCCACCAAGATTTCTTCTACAACATTCGTAGATTCGAAGAGATGACACGCAAGTCAAAGCAACCGGAATCCTGGCAGTCCTACTGTAATGAGATATGGGGGTGGATAACTGCATGATTCTCATATGCGAGGGGTAACTGCATGTCCTATTTATGTTTCTATTATTTAATAACTGTATGTTGTCCTGCAGTCCACCGGCCGCTAACAAAAGAATACGGCCCACCGCGTCAAAGCGGAAGGAACGTCCGGGACGTCCTCTCGAGCGTCCGCTAACAATTTTCGAACCGGCGCCCCAAGCTCGATCTCGGACGCCGCCACCGACACGTCAAGCTCGGTCGAAGCAACGAGCTCTGGATGTTTTTGTAAAGATGTTTTTGTTGTTTGAAACTTGAAGGATATATGTGTTGTTTGGAAACTTAAGTTGTTGGGCAGACTTTTGAAGGATATGTAGTTGACACTTATGTTATTTTTTTGAAGTCGGATATTTTGTCTGATATGTAGTTGTGATTTATGTTGTTATTTATGTACTTGTTGGATATGTAGTTGTCTGATATGTAGTTGTTATTTACGTTTGAAAACATAAGTTGTTGGCCAATTTCTGATATTCTTGATTTAGTATCAGGACTGCCAGCACCCTGGCAGTCCTACACTAATGTAGGACTGCCAGGGTCCTGTCAGTCCTAATTGAAACCCTCTGTAATGAGAAAATAAAAATCTTTATCACAGAGAGTTTCGAATAGGACTGTCAGCACCCTGGCAGTCCTACTTAAGTGTAGGACTGCCAGGGGGGTGGCAGTCCTATTTATAACTCTCTGTGATGAGAGTTTGAAACTGAAACTCTCTGTCACAGAGAGTTTCAATTAGGACTGCTACCCCCCTGGCAGTCCTACACAAAAGGAGGACTGCTAGGGTGTTGGCAGTCCTAATTGAAACTTGTTGTTATATAAATGGCCATTCTCCTGTGTTTTAGCACGAAGAATGGCCATTCTCCGTGTAATTTAGCACGGAGAATGACCATTCTCCGTGTAATTTAGCACGAAGAATGGCTATCTGATCCAGTATCAGGACTGCCACCCCCTAGCAGTCCTACATTGAATTAGGACTGCCAGGGTGCTGGCAGTCCTAATTGAAACTTACTGTTACAGCAAGTATCAATTAGGACTGCCAGCACCCTGGCAGTCCTAATTCAATGTAGGACTGCCAGGGGGGTGACAGTCCTATTTGTAAGTCTCTATAATTTAGCACGGAGAATGGTCATTCTTCCCGTGTAAATTAACACGGAGAATGGTAATTCTCCTACGTTTTAACACTGGGAATGGGCATTCTCCGTGTAAATTAAGACGGAGAATGATTATTCCAGTGCATTTTATTGTCAGCTGAAACTTTGGAGGGCCATAACTTTTGACTGGGAGGTCGAAACGAGGCCCAATTTGTCGCAAAATGAGCGTATCTTCGAGGAGTCTGAGATTAACCGCCTCACCGTTGGACGGCCTTCCGAAATTTTAGAATCGCAAAAAAATAATGTTTGGACCTCCGTTTTAGCACTTTTGTCGAAATTTTAGAATCGCAAACAAATATTAATTCAATGACTTACAAATAGGACTGCCACCCCCTGGCAGTCCTACATTGAATTAGGACTGCCAGGGTGCTGGCAGTCCTAATTAATACTTGCTGTAACAGCAAGTTTCAATTAGGACTGTCAGCATCCTGGCAGTCCTAGTTCAATGTAGGACTACCAGGGGTGGCAGTCCTGATACTGGATCAGATAGCCATTCTCCGTGCTAAATTACACGGAGAATGGCCATTCTCCGTGCTAAATTACACGGAGAATGAACATTCTCCGTGCTAAAACACAGGAGAATGGCCATTTATATAACAGCAAGTTTGAATTAGGACTGCCAGCACCCTGACAGTCCTCCTTTTGTGTAGGACTGCCGGGGGGTGGCAGTCCTAATTGAAACTTTCTGTGATAAAGAGTTTCAAAACTCTTATCACAGAGACTTACAAATAGGACTGCCAGGGGGTGGCAGTCCTGATACCGGATCGGATACTTTAACAAATTGGTATTTTTTGCCACACATACTTGCACACATGTAAACACATATAACACAGATAGCACACATGTAAACACATATAACACAGATAGCACACAGGTAGACACATATAACACAGATAACACACAGGTAGACACATATAATACAGATAGCACACAGGTAAACAGATATAACATACTGAACTTCATATTTCACTGTATACAAAATTTACTCCATATAGATTAGTGGACTTCATATTTCACTGTATACAAAAGTGGTCCTCCATATACAAAATGTCAAACTGTAAATATATCCATACTTAGTCGATTTCGATGTCGTAGTGGTCAGCCACGACAGTTTGTCGTCCTGGGCGATTTCGGGCCGATCTGAATATCACTAGAACTATGTTGTTTTTTCGTCCAACTTCTCGACACCAATGTACCGCACCCTCGCTTGATTCAAAACAAAGATCGGTCCAGAATAAATGGGCTACATTGACTGCAATTGGAGCAGGTACCGCAAAATTGGAAGATCTCAAGTCCTACAATAGAACTTAAAAGTTAATACAATTAGACAACATCATAAAGCAAATAGGTTTCATAGATTAGGACCGCCAGAGAGGTGGCAGTCCTTCACATATGTAGGACTGTCAGGCCCCTGACAGTCCTACATATGTGAAGGACTGCCACCTCTCTGGCAGTCCTAATCTATGATTGGGACTGCCAGAGAGGTGACAGTCCTCTGTGTCACAAGCCGATTTTTCATCCGATGAAAAGTTAAAATTTAGTTACCAAGAGGGCTTCCGATGCATCAAAGTGTTCTTCGAACGTGGCGGAAAGAGAGTATACAACATTTGATGATCCCGGTTGTTCCATGTTCAATATTTTTCTACATTAAACACATAATTCAACTTTTTATATGTGAAATTCATGTTTAAAACATTAAACATATATTAATTCGATGACTTACCAATAAATGAGAGTAGTCAATGACCTAGAGTTGAGGGAAAAATTTGGGATAAAATTCAATGACCTAGAGTTGAGAGAAAAATTTGGAAAAAAATGTAGGTTGGAAAAAACCTTGGGGTTAAATTCTTTGACCTAGAGTTGAGGGAGAGAAGAAAAGAGTTGAGGGAGAAAAGAAAAGAGTAGAGGGAGAGAGAAAAAGAAAACAAAAGTTGGTATTTATACCTTTGCTTGGGCTAGCCCCAAGTAAAAAAAATTGATGGCAAACTTGTAATATTTTGAAATATTTTTGGGCTAGCCCCTAGCAAAAAAGGTGGTGCCCTTAGAAAAAACCAAACTGAAAATGTCGTAAACGATGCAAGAAATATTGCACCACCAACAATTACAGGCAACCAAGCACCCCGTAAATGTAAGTCTTATGGAAAAATAAAACAAAGAGCTACACACTTTAAGTACTTAAGTGATCTAGGAAAAAAAAGATTGGTTTTTTTTAGGGGCACCACCACTTCTACTAGGGGACAGCCCAAATTTTTTTGAAAAAATTACAAGTTTGCCATGGGTTTTTTTTACTAGGGGGCAGCCCATAATTCACTATAAAAGCCAACTTGTTTTATTTTTTCTCTCTTTCTTCCTCTATTACTTCTCTTCCTCCACTCTTTTTTCTCCTCCTCATAGAAACCTAGAATTAACCTAACCTAGGTAAAATTGTCCCCCCACCTAAATTTGTTAAAGATTTTTGGTGAAATATCTAGTAATAGTGTCAATCACTTCTCCCATTTATTTGTAAGTCGTCGAATTTATTTTTGTGTAATATTTTAACCTAAATTTTACATATAAAAGTTGAATTTTGTGTTTAATGTAGAAAGAAATAGAAAATGGAACAACCCGGACCATCAAATGCTGGATACTCTCCTCCCACAACGTCTGAAGAACACTTTGATGCATCGGAATGGCTCGTGGTAACTACACTTTAAATTTATTTCGGATGAAAAATCGGACTTTGACACAGAGGACTGCCACTTCTCTGACAGTCCCTCTCATGGATTTGGACTGCCAGGGATGTGGCAGTCCTACTTCAGTGTAGGACTGCCACATCTCTGGCAGTCCTATATATATGATGGACTGCCACATATGGGACAATCCTTTTTAATTTCCATTGTAGGAGTTGTTTAGTTTTGACTTCAGTGTAGGACTTACATTTTGGCTTTATGTAGTTGTTTAGTTTTGACTTTTAACTTCTATTGTAGGAGTTGCGATCTTCCGATGTTGCGGTACATGCTCCAATTGCAATCGATGTAGGGCATTTATTTTGGACCGATCTTTCGTTTCAATCAAGCGACGATGCGGTACAATGGTGTCGAGAAGTTGGACGGAAAAACAACTTAGTTCTATTGATATCCAGATCAATGTGTTATATGGAGGACCACTTTTGTATACATTTTGGCATTTTGGTTATAGAGGACCACTTTTGTATACATTAAACTATGAAATATGAAGTCCAATATATGTTTCTTACTTTTATCCATGTGTTATATGTGTTTTATGTGCTTATCTGGGTGTTATACATGTATGTTTTGTGTGTTTGGCTGAGTATTATACATGTTTTACATGTGTGCTAAAAACTATCATAGGACTGCCACAACCAGGGCAGTCCTTCACATGTGTTGGACTGCCCTGGGTGTGGCAGTCCTAGATGAAATGTTCTGTGACTAGATCACAGAATATTTCAGCTAGGACTGCCACACCTAGGGCCACAGAATATTTCAGCTAGGACTGCCACACCTAGGACAGTCCAACACATGTGAAGGACTGCCCTGGATGTGGCAGTCCTAGATAAAATATTTTGTGAAGTCATAGAACATTTCGTTTTGTTCAAACATGCTAATACGAATTATTCATTCGATATTCTCTCTTGTTCCTAGTTGATGCCAGCATCCTGGACTTGGTCTACCTCATCGACTCGAGACCCACCGCGCTTGTGGACCAGGAAGGGTAAGAAAGAAATCCCACTTGCATATAAAAAAACCATCCACACAAAGACTGCTGCATCCATCAAAATTATCAGGCATGGAGAAACGCATGCAGCATCAATATAGAGATGGGCAGCCGTGGATAATTCACAACAGGATCTGCTTCTTGATGCTTGTACTTCAAAAACATTGTAAAATTTGGTAAAGTTCCCCAGAATCAACTGAGTGGCAGCAATGCATTGGGAAAAAAGAAAACATTATGATAGAAAAAATTGCACCCATTCCGAGTATTATATAAATCCATTTTCTTTTTTGCAAATAAGAGGAACAATTTTAACAAGCATACAAAAGCTTATATGTTTTGATGAGCTCTGAGCAAGTATTTATGACTGTAAGCTATCACATTATAAAATTACCAATCTATTATTCCAAGCAGACCAAAAAGTCCTCTACGGAGTTAAATCACCACATGGAATTACATATTAAAATAGGAGAGAGAGAGAGAGAAAGAAGATACACTATCGAATAAGAAACCTCAGATTGACCTTGTAAAATTAAAGAATCTTGGCCCATATCAAACTGCCATTTCCAACTCTCCCTATTCTCTGACATTTCAATGGTGTACATGAAGCAGCTCCTAACAAAATTACATGAAACCAACAACTATTTATGTTGAACAGAAGATACTGTGAAAGACCTCACACAAACTGGGTACCAAATCCCCGATCATAGAATATTTCAACTAGGACTGCCAGACCCAGGACAGTCCTTTACATGTGTTGGACTGCCCTGGGTGTGGCAGTCCTAGATGAAATGTTCTGTGACTAGATCACAGAATATTATATCTAGGACTGCCACACCCAGGACAGTCCAACACATGTGAAGGACTGCCCTGGGTCTGGCAGTCCTAGATGAATAGCCCTATACAGAACATTTCAACATAAGTATCCAACACAAGTATTTGTTTTACACAAGTATCCAACACATATCCAACACAAGTATTTGTTTTACACAAGTATCCAACACATATCCAACAGAAGTATTTCAACACAAGTATTTCAACACAAGTATTTGTTTTACACAAGAAGCATAACCACCTTGACGTGGTGGTAGGAGTTGGCTAATTGGCACGTCGTCGTCATCACTGGAAGAAGGAGAAGGAGTACGAGCTCGGTGCTTCGACCGAGCTTGTGGTCCAGGTGGCGGTCTCCGTGTCCCAGACCGACCTTGGCGCTCCGATTCGGAAATTGTAATCGGACGCTCAAGAGGACGTTCCGCGCGTTCCTTCCGCTTTGACGCGATGGGACGTATTCTTTTTGGTGCGTCCGGAGGACTGTTACCCCTATAGAACAATAGATTGTGCGACCGTACAGGTAATAAATAATGCAAACTAAAATAGAACTATTATCCCCTATCCTCCACCCCCAGACCACAACTAAAACTGAGTACAATTAGACTGCCAAGCATGTGGCAGTCCACATGTAAACAAGGACTGCCACAGTCCTGACAGTCCTCTATTGAAAGAGGACTGCCAGTACTCTGGCAGTCCTTGTTTACATGTGGACTGCCACATGCTTGGCAGTCCTACTGTACTCAGGGCCAAACGACTCGCTAGTTTGTCTTTTTCTAGGGTTAGGGTTTGAAGAGAAATTGTGGGTTTGTCGTGTTCGAAAATGCCATTCATAAACCCTAAAGACATTCTAAACCTAAATTATCAAAAGTTTTTAGACAATTAAAACTATTCTAGGGTTTCGAATAGAATGTAGAAAATTATAGAAGAAATTAGGGAAGAACGTACCTAGAATTCCATTTCTTCGACTTGCGTGTCATCTCGTCGAATGTAGGAGTGTTCTTGAAAGAAATTTGGTGGAGGAATTAGGATTAGAGTGGTGGAGGAGAATTTTCTAGCGTTTTGGGAGAGGGAGAGAGAGCTCTTCTTCTTTTTCTTTTGGAGGAGAGAGAGAGAAAATTATGAAATGGGAAGAAAATGAGAGTTTGGGGGGTTGGGCTGCCCCCTAGTAAAATGTGGGCTGCCCCCTAGTAAAATTTCCACTTTCTGGGCTGCCCCCTAAGTAAGGGCTGCCCCCTAGTAGAAGTGGTGGTGCCCCTAAAAAAAACCAAAAGATTAACTGGCTGAGTAAGTTTATCTGATTAATACGTGGCCAATTAACTAAAAAATATCAAATTGGTTCCGTAATTGTGACTAATTGGCCGCAATGCCAGTTTTTGAGCATGTACAAGTTGCGCGATTAGGCAGAGCCCCCAAAATTTTTAACCTCCGTACATATTACTAAATACTACTGTTGTGAAATCTCTAATTTTAGATTTAGGTATCCCTATTTTTTTTAGAAACTGCGGTAAGAGTGCCCTCAGAATGTCAAAAAAGACCATTTTTCGAGTGGTTAAAAAAATGTCCTTTCTGGCCGAGTAATCACTAATGAATCAGTAACCAGCAGCTATAAACCAAATTCGAAACATTCACCACTTAAATATAACCTTGCTTTCTAGGAGTTACTACGAGATTGACGCCCTCATCGCAATCAATTGAACGAACGAACACAGTTTTTTTTGCTAATTTCTACGACACAACATGGATCCCTCAAGAAATTTAGGGCTTCGGTGATCAAAGAAAGAAAGATCGAAACTTTAGGTCATTAGAAGTAGGAATCCATAAACCCTAATCATCATCGAAGAAAATAGGGCACAGCCAAAATTGATTCATGCTAGCCCATTTTGGACTTTGGTTTATTTACAAGTTTGCCATTGAAGAAAGTGATCATGGCTATCTCACTCTTTGATATAAAAGTCAATTTTTCTAATTTTGTTCTTCCTCTTTCTCAACTCATCCAAGAAGAAGAAGAAGAAGAACAAGAAGAACAAGAAAAAGAAGAAGAGGAAGAAGAAGAACAAAAACAACAAAAATGAGAATTTTGATGGAGTTTAAACCCTAATTTTCTTTCTCAACTCATTCTCACTATCTCCAAGTATAATGGGGTTTAAACCCTAATTTTTTTTCCATTTCGATTTTCGATTTTCATTTGACGGAGAAGAATAAAATGAGAAGAAAACATCCAAAAATTAAACCCTAATTTTCTTCTCATTTCTAATTTTGATGGCACCCAAAGGCTCCTCATAATGCACAAACCCTAATATTGGTGAAAACCATAATATTGCTGTTCAACTAGTGTAAACAAGGACTGTCCAATTTTCTGGCAGTCCAACAAACTGAATGGACTGCCAAAAAATTGGACAGTCTTAAGTCACAACATGTGAAACAAAGGACTGCCTATTTTTCTGGCAGTCCTTACTGTATGTTGGACTACCAGAAGAATGGGCAGTCCAACTCACAGCATGTGTAACTTTGGAATGCCCAACTATCTGGCAGTCCAGTCTGTATGTTGGATTGCAAGAAGAATGGACAGTCCTAAGTTTCACATGCTGTGACTTAGGACTGTCCAGTTTTTTGGCAGTCCATTCAGTTTGTCGGACTGCCAGAAAATTGGGCAGTCCTTGTCGACGCGGAGTTTTCTCGTTCGTTCATACTTGGATTTAATTTAAATGGGTAATTTTCCATTCCGTATGTAGTTTAATTCATTCAAATGAGCTACAAAGAATTGAAATAAACAATGTAATTGATGCTTGAATTTTTCAAATTAATTTCTAGAGTTTTGGAAATAAATTGAGAAAGAATTTGGATGCTTGAATTAATTTCTTCAAAAGAGGAGGATGGTGGAGGAGAAGTGGAAGATGTTGGAGATTTAGGAGTTGTGGATGAGAAGATGAAGATGTTGGGAATTGAAAAGAGGTGGAGGAGAAGAGGAAGAAGAAGGAGAGAGGGGTGAGGATTTTGGAAGAGAGAGAAGGAATTTTGCAAATGAAGGAAAAAAAATGGGTTTGGGGGGGGGGGGGGGGGAGAATTTGAGATAGCCAAGATCAAAAAATTGGGCTAGCCTTATGAAAAACAAAAAAATTGGGCTAGCCACAATCCGGATTAGCCATGATCATATTTGGATGAGCCCATATAAAAAGCCTCGGAGAAATAGTAAAATTGCATGCGGAGAATACACTTTGGAAATTAGGGCTTGGAAATTAAGCTGAATTATTAGGGTAATTTTTGTAATTTACCTCTAAATTTTATTTAAATCTTCGGTGAAGGAAGTGTGGAGAGTTATTCATTTAGTAATAGAGAAAAAAGGGACAGTCGTGGATCTATGTAAGATTTATTACAAAGATCCAAACCCATTTAACATATACAAGTTTTGTTACCAAAGACATATATGAAGTATTAAGCCACAATAACCAATTTGTGATAAAGGTATGTGACGTGCTAATTTTTTGCATATTGGTATCGAATTTGTGACCAGCGTAAGTGACTTGTGACTTTACTACTTAACATGTGATATTATTATTTAACTTGTGATGTTATTGGGAAAATTTATGAAATGCCCAAAAATTTAAAAATTTTATGAAAAACCCACCGTAAAAGAAACTTTCATCGCGTGCCCAGCATTATATAAAAAATATATAAAAGGGGACGACATGACATTTTTTTCCTTCTAATTTATTAAGAATATCCACAAACCCAGCAACTCTTCAAAAAAATTGTTCGAGTTGCTCCCTCCTCTTCCATACTCTGTTCGCTTTCGATTTTAGGTCATCTCCTCTAAAAATTTTAGAAAAACCCTACAAAAAATTGCCAGCGAATCTCCATTCGCAAGTTTCACACAATATCGTAATCGTCATCAATGGATGTAGACCGAGTTAGAAAAGACGGAGAAGAAGTAGATGTTGAAAAACAAAAGAAAGAAAGGATGAAAGTTAAGAGGATTGCTCGTAAACGAAAAGCTACAAAAGAAAAAGAAGTGCAAGAAGAAGTAGAAGAACAAGAACAAGAAGAATAACAAGATCAACAATAAGCAGGAGAAGAAGAAGAAGATCAAGAAGAAGGGAAAAAAAAGGTAACTTTGAGTCCTGTTCGTTCTCCGTGTATTTTGACATGGAAAATGAGAATGATCATTCTCCGTGTAGATTAACACGGATAATAGGATTCTCCGTGTTAAAATACACGGAGAATGACATATTCTGTGTATTTTGACCTAGAAATGGCCATTGTCTGTGTATCTAACACGGAGAATGACATTCTCCGCTTTTCAACAACGGAGAATGATCATTCTCCGTGTTAAAATACACGAAGAATTTCTTTTTCTGTGTATTTTAACCTAAAAATGGCCATTCTCCGTGTTAAAATACACGGAGAATGTCATTCTCCGTGTAATTTAACACGGAGAATGATCATTCTCCGTGTATTTTAACACGAGGAATGACATTTTCTGTATATTTTGACCTAGAAATGGTCATTCTCCGTGTATCTAACACGGAGAATGTCATTCTCCGTGTTAAAGTACACGGAGAATATTCATTCTCCGTGTTAAAATACACGGAGAATGTCATTTTCTGTGTATTTTGACCTAGAAATGACCATTCTCCGTGTTTCTAACACGGAGAATGTTATTCTCCGTGTTAAAATAAACGGAGAATGCCATTCTCCGTTTATTTTAACACGGAGAATGACATTTTCTGTGTATTTTGACCTAGAAATGTTCATTCTTCGTGTATCTAACACAGAGAATGTCATTCTCCGTGTTAAAGTACACGGAGAATGTCATTTTCTGTGTATTTTGACCTAAAAATGACTATTCTCCGTGTTTCTAACACGGGGAATGTTATTCTCCGTGTTAAAATACACGGAGAATGCCATTTTCCGTGTTAATATGCACCTAGAATGTCATTTTCTGTATATTTTGACCTAGAAATGGCCATTTTCCGTGTTAAAGTACACGGAGAATGATCATTCTCCGTGTTAAAGTACACGGAGAATGACATATTCTGTGTATTTTGACCTAGAAATGACCATTCTCCGTGTTAAAATACACGGAGAATGACATTCTCCGTATATTTTTACACGGAGAATGACATTTTCTGTGTATTTTGACCTAGAAATGGCCATTCTCCGTGCATCTAACATGGAGAATGTCATTCTCCGTGCATCTAACACAGAGAATGTCATTTTCCGTGTTAAAGTACACGGAGAATGTTCATTCTCCGTGTTAAAATACACGGAGAATGTCATTTTCTATGTATTTTGACCTAGAAATGACAATTCTCCGTGTTTCTAACACGGAGAATGTTATTCTCCGTGTTAAAATACACGGAGAATGTCATTCTCCGTGTTAATACACACCTAGAATGTCATTTTCTGTGTATTTTGACCTAGAAATGGCCAATCTCCGTGTTAAAGTACATGGAGAATGTCATTCTCCGTGTTAAAATATACGAAGAATGACATATGCTGTGTATTTTGACCTAGAAATGACCATTCTCCGTGTTTTTAACACGGAAAATGGTATTCTTCGTGTTAAAATACACGGAGAATGACATTCTCCATGTATTTTTACACGGAGAATGAAATTTTTTGTGTATTTTGACATAGAAATGGCCATTCTCCGTGCATCTAACACGGAGAATGTCATTCTCCGTGTTAAAGTACACGGAGAATGTCATTTTCTGTGTATTTTGACCTAGAAATGTCCATTCTCCGTGTATCTAACACGGAGAATGTCATTCTCCGTGTTAAAATACACGGAGAATGATCATTCTCCATGTTAAAATACACGAAGAATGACATTTTCTGTGTATTTTGACCTAGAAATGACCATTCTTCGTGTTAAAATACACGGATAATGTCATTCTCCGTGTTAATACACACCTAGAATGTCATTTTGTGTATTTTGACCTAGAAATGGCCATTCTTCGTGTATTTTAACACGAAGAATAACATTCTCCGTTTCTTTTAACACGGAGAATGTAATTCTCCGTGTATTTTAACACGGAGAATGATATTTTCTGTGTATTTGACCTAGAAATGGCCATTCTCCGTGCATTTTAACACGAAGAATGATTATTCTCCGTGTTAAAATACACAGAGAATGACATTTTCTGTGTATTTTGACCTAAAAATTGTCATTCTCCGTGTATCTAACACGGAGAATGGTTATTCTCCATTTTATTATACACGGAGAGTGACATTTTCTATGTATTTTTACCTAGAAATGACCATTCTTCGTTTTAGATACACGGAGAATGTTATTCTCTGTGTTAATACTTACCTAGAATGTCATTTTCTGTGTATGTCGACCTAGAAATGACCATTCTCCGTGATTCTAACACGGAGAATGATCATTCTCCGTGTCAATATACACGGAAAATGTCATTCTCCGTGTGTTTTAACACGGAGAATGACATTCTCCGTGTATTTTGACACGGAGAATGAACATTCTCCGTGTTAAATTACACGGAGAATGATCATTCTCCGTGTCAAAATACACGGAGAATGTTATTCTCCGTGTATTTTAACACGGAGAATGGTTATTCTCCGTGGTTGAATAGCGGAGAATGGTCATTCTCCGTGTAAAGAAGAATGTTGACGTAAACCTAATTGTTGTTTTTTAAAGAAAAAAACTGTCAGGAACAAAGAAGAAAGAGTTTTCCGTACAACATTCAACCCAATACTCTTTTTTGTGGATGAGGTGAAGGAAAGGGTGGCCATTTGCCTGATGCAGTTATTGAATCCTTGAAGAATATTGGATTCTACAATTTTGTAGATGTATTCTACAAATCCAAGGTCAAAAAAGCAGAACTATCTAAAGTCACAAAAGGTCTGGAGAATCTGATAGGGACTTACTTGGAAGAAGATGGCACTGGATACTTCCAATTGAGCAACAGTGTCAAGGTAGCACAATCTGCCGAAGAGATGGCAACCATTTTCGGCCTGCCAATAAAGGATGACAGTGAAGTTGATGAAAAATATCTAAAAATTATCACTGAAAAACAGAAGACCCCCCACCAGCAGACTCATTCAGCATGTGTAATAAACACTTCAAAAGATTGCTGACAAATTCCAAGGGAAAACATGCAGAAGTCTCAAATGCAGAATTCAGAAAAAGGTTCTTAGAGATGTTGAGAGACAAAAATGCAAGACCTGATGAGTTGGCCAAGTTAATAGTATTCAACTTGTGCCAAACAACATTCTTCACCAGAATGGATGGGTCGAACTTGCCATACAAGTTCTTTGCTCTGGTAGAGAGCGTAGATGTTATAAAAAATATCTGTTGGCCATGTATTATTTTAGCGTACGTCATGGATAGCATAAAGAGGACTGTTACAAAAACTGGAGATGGGGATATTGAGATATCGTACAAGAAGATTGAAGGTTGTACGATATATTTCTTGTATTGGTTGCAGAGCACAGTCAACTGTTAGAAAGGAAGTGCAAACCAATAAGTGCATACCCGAGATCCTATACATGGGATGGGAATAAAATCTCGATGTTCCTCAAACATGACTATCAAGGGGCTCAGACGGAATCAGAATTGATATTCAAAGATTTCGTTACAGTGACTGTTGAAGAAGGCGAAGTCCCAGAAGAGCAGCATCTTATAGAAGGTGCGGATAATGCTGGTAATGAAGAAGAACCACAAACTGAAGCCCAAGCACCAGCAATAAACACAGCTGAGAACGAAGATGTGTTGCGTGTCTTGGAGGAGAAATCTCAGATTATCGCTGAGAATGAGCAACTCCACGAAAGAGTACAAAAACTAGATGCAGATGTAGCCCAACAACGTGCTGTGGAGCTCGTTAATGATGGGTTGGAAAAGGAGTTAGACTCTATAAGGAACGAGAAATCTCTCCTTATTGCTGATAATGAGAAACTCCGAAGAAGAGTTGAGGAACTAGAGGCAGAAGGGGCCCGACAACCTTCAGTTGACATTGTTAAGGATGGGTCGAAACAGGAACTAGACTCCCTGAGAAAGCAGAAATCAGAGCTTATTGCTGATAATGAGAAGCTTCGTCAACATGTTGAGAAGCTACTTCTAAAAGGTAAAATATTCTCTTTTTCAAATTTTTAAGTTGTAATTATATGTGTTAAATCACGGAGAATGAACATTCTTCGTATGTAAAACACACGTAGAATGATCATTCTCCGTGTAAGTAACACGAAGAATGAAAATTCTCTGTGTAAGTAACACGGAGAATGTTTATTCTCCGTGTATATTGACACGGAGAAATGTCATTCTCCGTGTTTTACATTCTCCGCGTCAAACCCACAGAGAATGGTCATTCTTCGTGTATCTTAACACGGAGTAGTCATTCTCCGTGTAAGTTATACCTATAAATTACACGAAGAATGCCCGTTCTCCTTGTAAGTCTAACGGAGAATGGTCATTCTCTGTCGGTTTTGACATGGAGAATGGACATTCTTCGGATTAAAGTAAACGGATAATAATATTTTTTATTATTTTTAAAAAGAAGATTATATAATATTGACATCATACCTCTTGTTATTTTTTGTTTTATATCAGAGAAAATAACAAAGAATCTCAGAAAGGAGAATGAAAGGCTCGTTAATGATAACAACAAACTTCTAGAGGAAGTTGTATCGTTGAATGACGAAGTCAAAGAGAAGAACGGTACAATTGCTAACCTCGAAGCAATGGCTACAACATTGCAGCTTGGGCAGACTCAACCAGTTCCTCAAGAACCAAGAAGGACTAAAAAACCATCAAATGCTATAGCCGATGATGATTTTACCACCTTGGGAAAGAAGAAAACAGCCGATGCTACAACAAGTAAGAATGTAGCTGCTGGTGGGAAAAGAAAAGCTCCTTCCAGTCCCGAGAAAGTACAAAAAAGAAGAAGATGGCAGTAACTGAAGATCTTGAAGAAGAATCTGCTGAAACAACCAAGCTAGTGGCAGAGGAAAAAATTCTGATGCAATGTCCAAAACTCAGACTTTGGAAGCAAGCAGACAATGAGCTGAAGGATCTATACAGGAGCATCGTATACCCAAGAAGGATGTCTCCAACGTAAGTATTCTAAACTTAAACCAATTTCTGTCTATTGGAGTGACTTTTTTCAATTATATCATTAGACTATATTATTAACATAATCGAAACTAAATTTATGTGCAGTGAAAATGTATACGAATACTTTCCAACTGCTTCAGAAGAGTGTAAAATAAGAAGAAAAAACAATGATGTTACATTGTTGTTAAATGCTAAAGAACTACAAGACATATTAAATGAGGAAGAAATAGAGGCTAGTGTAATGAACTTGATGATAAAGATTATGAATGAAATACAAGCTGAGACGAGACGTACCATTCGTTCAAGCTCGCAGGGTGCAGAATGTAAATGGTCTGCAATCATGATGCCCCATTCATTGGTAAGAATCAAAACTGAAAAATAAATATTAGTGTGTACACTTACTGATAGGGTTGTAAAAAACTAACTCATGATATTATTAATTTTTTTTTTGTTTTCTGGAAAACAGCGTACCGCTGAATTTGTCGATGTAGACAAACCAGCAGATGGAGCCATTTACAATTTCAAAGTTGATATAGAAGATTTTATCATGGAGTTGGAGGATGACATCGAATGGCTATTCGTGCCACTCTTCCGTGAAGAAAATAAACACTATACACTGCTGTCATTCAACTTCAGCTCCTACGTTTGGACACACTACAACTCCTTGCGTAAAAATACGGGCGCTAAGGGAATCAAGGATGTAGAATATATGAAGAGTAAACTCGAGCCGATCGTAATAAAGAAAATTGCATTGATGAGGGAGAAAAGCCAAACAATTCAGGAATATGAAAAAACAGAGCTCAAGATTTGTAAAGAATGCCCACAGCAACTATCACCCAGCTGCCTGCTGTACGTTGTATATTATATGGATAGCTTGTCGAAAGCTCCCTTTGATTTCCAAAAGAAAAAAAACGGAGTAGTTCACAATATTATTGTAAAGAGAAGGTTAACTTTGGCTAAGCTTTTGATTAAAAGTGAGTGTGCAATTCCTTTTGTATCATAAAAGAAATGACAATGTAAACAACAATATAAATTGGATGAGAAATTCCTTATATATATTCTGTTTGTCAGGTTTCTTTTGTAATGTATTCGTTGTCCTTTGTAATGAAACTCAATTTTTTGACTAATTTACATTGTTCTATATGTAAATCTGTTTTGTTAAAGTTCTGTTGTTTGATTCTGTGTTAAAACAAACAGAAAATTTCATTCTCCGTGTTAAAATACACGGAGAATGTCATTCTCCGTGTTAATACACAGCTAGAATGTCATTTTCTATGTATTTGACCTAGAAATGACCATTCTTCGTGTATTTTAACACGGAGAATGTCGTTCTCCGTGTTAAAATATACGGAGAATGATCATTCTCCGTGTTAAAATACACGGAGAATGTCATTTTCTTTGTATTTTGATGTAGAAATGACCATTCACTGTGTAGCTAATACGGAGAATATCATTCTCCGTGTTAAAATACACGAAGAATGACATTCTCCGTGTAAAAATACACGAAGAATGACATATTCTGTGTATTTTGACCTAGAAATGACCATTCTCCACCATTCTCCGTGTTTCTAACACGGAGAATATTATTCTCCGTTTTAAAATACACCGAAAATGTCATTCTCCGTGTAATTTAACACGAAGAATGTCATTCTCCATGTATTTTAACACGAAGAATAACATTTTCTGTGTATTTTGACCTAGAAATGGCCATTCTCCGTGCATCTAACACGGAGAATGTCATTCTCCGTGTTAAAGTACACGGAGAATGACATTTTCTGTGTATTTTGACCTAGATATGGCCATTCTCCGTGTTAAAATACACGGAGAATGTCATTCTCCGTGTTAAAATACACGGAGAATGTTCATTCTTCGTGTTAAATTACACGGAGAATGACATTTTCTGTGTATTTTGACCTAGAAATGACCATTCTCCGTATTTCTAACACGGAGAATGTTATTCTCCGTGTTAAAATACACGGAGAATGACATTCTCCGTGTATTTTAACACGGAGAATGACTTTTTCTGTATATTTTAACCTAGAAATGGCCATTCTCCGTGAATCTAACACGGAGAATATCATTCTCTGTGTTAAAATGCACGGAGAATGATCATTCTCCGTGTTAAAATACACGGAGAATAACATTTTCTGTGTATTTTGACCTAGAAATGACCATTCTCCGTGTTTCTAACACAGAAAATGTCATTATCCGTATTAAAATACACGGAGAATGACATTCTCAGTGTATTTTAACACGGAAAATGATATTTTCTGTGTATTTTGACCTAGAAATGGCCATTTTCCGTGTATCTAACACGGAGAATGATCATTCTCCGTGTTAAAATACACGGAGAATGTCAGATTTAAAGTCGCTTTTTGGGGCAGGATCCCAAGAGTTGGTTTTTAAATACTCAGATTGCCTCGATGCCCGGAGAGTCGGTTTTGTTTCCTTACGCTGCACACGGATCGATGCGTCGGTCTATGTGCTGCCCCTCCTGCCTATAAATAGAAGCGTATTTGGACGAAGAGGCTTTTTTACTCTCTCCTGTCTTCGACTTTTCTTGCCCTAGCTTTCTGTCTTCGTCTTCCTTCTCCGATCTCCAGAAAACAATGTCTCCCAAGTCTTCTAAGGCTGCGGCGAAGGCTGCGGCGAAGGGCAAGAAAGCAGCTTCGTCTTCGACTGTCGTGCCCCCCGTTCATCCTGACGCCCACCCTGCCATCAAGGGTAAGGACTATGTAGAAGATCGAACACTTCAATCCCTAAAACAATGGCTCTGTTGCATGTTTTTATGCACAAGCCTTCTTCCCAACATTCAATGCGTTCTTCGTCTTTATGAAGCCGCATATGTTGTATGGTTCGCATGAACTTCTCATATCCGAGCCGCATAGAGACTCATCTTCAACAGATCCGCATAAACTCTGTTAAATATTTTCTGGCCATCTCCCGACTTTGTTTCTTTTATCTTTGGTTCTTGTAGCATCCCTGCTGGAGGCTGGGATCATTGTGAAAGAAGAGCCGCTGCCTCCTTTCATCAAACAAGAGTCATCACTCGTTAAGGAGGAGGTGATACCAAAGGAAGAGCTGGCGCCTGTAGGGGAGGAAAACACTCTCGATATCGGAGTCGTTGAAAAGGAGGAGCCCCAATCTGAAGGTGGTAGTATTGGAAATTCTGACTCTCCTGCTCTGGACGAGGATCTTTCTCAATTAGATCCTTCATATGCAAGGTGGTTGAGGGAATGGTATATGCGCCCCCGAAACTAGGATTCGTGGGCTCCCGTAAATATCTGTCTTTCGTCTTTGATATTTCTGCCTGTCATTAGCTGTAGTTTGTGTCTCGTTTTTCTTTCCTTCTTCCCAGATCCTGTAGTACATTTTATTTTCAAATAAAAGAGTATATTTTATTTTACCCTTCATTTGTGTTGCTTGTGGTACTGTGGTGGTGTTTGTCCCGCTGGAGGACTGTTTGTGGACCTGTTACCCTTGGCATACCTGGGTTTTAGGTATGGATAACAAGTTTGATGGGGATACCTCGAACGATTCCATAGTAAGGTGGTCATGGACGTTCCTAATATCGGGAGAAAGAATGCCATGGAGCAGCTGGGCTCCTGGGGCATGATAAGAAATGATGGGAAAGAATGCCATGGAGAATAGTCACTCAATGCATTATAAAATCAGAGAGTATAACGGATAATAAGTTCTTATGCTGTTAATATATATGTGAAACATCATATATGCAGAGTTCAAACTATTACCATTGATATCAAAAATGTAAGATATGTATTCAAAAAACAATTATATAAAAGAAGGAATATACATGTATGTATTAACGAGGGGCACTGCCCTCTCGACCACAGTAGCAACACGTGGAGGCAGAGGACAAGTGGTGCGATTGTGATTGCATAATTCAAAACAATTCTGGCACCTTATCTTTCTCTTCTCTTTTTCCTTGTTCTCATATTTGCTCTTATAACAGTCCGCCTTTGGTCGTCCAGGACCACGTTTCGGAACAGCGGGTAGAACAACATCAGTGGGATTATTTTCAAACTGTTTTTCAGAATCTGGAACTGGACGAATAGTACATGAATATAACTTTCGGTAATAATCTGATGTCCAATACTGCTCCACAAAGTCGTAAACAGATTTATCTGAACCAACTCTGATGCATTGTATTGCATGGCTGCATGGGAATCCATATACCTTCCATCTACGACAACTACAATGACAATCAACACCATGTGGGAGAAAGTATCTGCGATCACCTCAAATTCGAAATCACCAGACCGATATACCCTATAACATATGCCATCATCTGTAAGCTGCTTCAGCATATCCTCGGCGTATGGAGTCAATTTGCTATTCAAACCAATTGCATCCTTGTGGCGATCCGAAATCATCTTCATCATCTTCACACAGATGACATTTACAATTGCTGATATAGGCAATTTCTTCTCAGCCTTTATCCATGCATTGAACGACTCTGCACAACTAGAAGCAACCTCACCGTATCTACATCCCGGGAAGAATGCGTTTGACCAGTGTTCAGGTTTTTGTTTATTCATCCAATTCACAACATGACCACAATTCAGATTATAAATCTTCTTGATTGCTTGTCTATACCCACCTTTATACAGAAAAACAAATAATTAATAAAGAATTAGGTCAATTCACAAAATTATGAAAAATAAGTGCATTTTCCGTGTTTAAAATAAGGATAATAGTCATTCTCCGTTCAAAGCTAACGGATAATGACCATTCTCCGTGTGATGGAAACGGAGAATGAACATTATCCGTACTATGCAAGACGGATAATACCATTCTCCGTTCAAAGCTAACAAAGAATGATATTCTCTGTTCTATGCAAGACGGATAATGACCATTCTCCGTGTGATGGAAACAGATAATGAATATTATCCGTACTATGCAAGACGGATAATACCATTCTCCGTTCAAAGCTAACGGAGAATGATATTCTCCGTTCTATGCAAGACGGAGAATGGTCATTCTCCGTGTGATGGAAACGGATAATGAACATTATCCGTACTATACAAGACGAATAATACCATTCTTCGTTCAAAGCTAATGAAGAATGATATTCTCCGTTTTATGCAGGACGGAGAATGGTCATTCTCCGTGTAATACGTACGGAGAATGACTATTCTCCGTTTTACTGACACGGAGAATGGTCATTCTCCTTGTTAAATTAATGGTAAATACATAGAAAATGTGCATATATCTGTCTCATTAACACACCTAGAGTTAGAGCATATATTGCTTGCCTCCAAGCTTCAAGTACATGCGGATACACTCTTTCATTTCCTTTCTCTTTCAACTGTATGTTATTCTTCATGTGATAATAGCAATAGCTATGGTAATCATTAGGAAATACTTTAGGGACTTCAGAAACTAGACCGGTGCCTTGATCCGAAAGAAAAACAATACGCCTACTACATCCAACAACATTCTTTAGATTTCTAAGGAACTATTCTCCATTGTCGCCACCTTCGCTTGAGACTATATCGTATGCAAGAGGATAGAACTGTTGGTTACCACTCTTCGCTGTAGCAGACATCAAACATCCTCTAAACCTCCCTGTAAGGAAAGTAGCATCCAAATATAGCATCGGGCGACAATATTGAAAGCCTTCTACGCAAGCCCCATATGAAAGAAAAAGCTGCTCAAACCTCATTGATGAATCATCTTTCTGGAAGTCGATAACGGAACCATTATTGGTTTCCTTTACCATGTTGACATACCAACACAAGTCACTGTAAGATCTAATATCATCTCCGTACATTTTCTGGTGCACTAGCCTAATTCCATATTATGTCTGCCCATATGTAACAGACAACCCGTAGTCAACCTTGAAATCATCGACAACAGATTTTGCGGACTTTTTAGGATGCATCCGAACAATGTCACTAACCAAACTTTTCATAAACTTTTCTGGAACAACCAGATTACCTTTATCCATATAGCCAGCTCCACAATATGTTCTCCCACATACCTCTTCACCTCAAAAATTTGATTATCTTTCGAAATAGATATAGCATGGAAGCTCCACAAACAAGCATGTGTCTTGTAATTCTTGCAGCAAACAGTATACCTCTCCGGCTCAGATTTCAAAATGTGGAATGGATGATGAGATTCAAAACATACCTTTCTAACAACATTCCTAACTTCTTCAACACCATTTAGAAAAATCTGACCAACACCAGTAATTGATCCAGGCCACATATCCGATTTCCTCTTCTTCACTGTCTTAGTTGAGCCCTCATAAAATTGTACTACTCGTTTGTCCTTTACAGTAGGAGAACATCTACTCAAAGAAATAGAAGAGGAAGACGAAGGTCCCATGTGAAAGCTTTGACAAGAAAAAGATGTTGATGAAGAACATGGAGAGTATATTTGCTCCACAAATAAATCAAAACTCACATCATGAGTACCGTTAAAACCACCAACCAATGAGCGAAGCCAAAAATCACTTTCAACATACAGTTCAGTCCCATCAGAGTGCAAAAACCTGAAACGAAAGGAAAGTGGATCCAAAGAAGTCCATTGATCGCACACTTTATTCTTTAAAAAATCTACGGTACTTTCATGTGTGACACGGCAGGAAACTATGTCTCCCTTGAAACAAATGTTAACTAAACAACTTGATTCCATACCTTCCCCCCTGATAACATAAAAAACATAAAAGATCACAAATAGAACAATAAAGTTCTAGTCTAATAATGATTATTCTCCGTCTAAAAATAACGGAGAATAAATATTCTCCGTTCGGAACTAACTTATAATGATCATTCTTCGTCTAAAGCAAACGGAGAATGACATTCTACTTCTAAAGCACACGGAGAATAGTCATTCTCTGTCTAAATATAACCGAGAATGATTATTATCTGTCTGTAACTTATGGATAATGTTTATTCTCCGTCTAAAAACACACAGAATGATAACTATCTGTCTATAACATACGGAGAATGATCTTTCTCCGTCTATAACATACGGAGAATGATCTTTCTAAGAAGTAATTGTCATTATCCGTGAAAATATAACGGAGAATGCTATTTTTCTATGACAAATGACAATTCTCCGTCATATTAGGCGACATATTCGCACAAAATAACAAGATTAAATATCTCTCTAACATTTTCTAAGTTAATAATCTTCATAACAAATTCAAATTCAGCATAAATTTTGAGATATACGAAGCTGATGGAGGAATTTCTACAGATCTGAACTCTCACCTTGTTTTAAGATATATAAAAAGAAAAGAAGAAGATCTTCTCTCCACAATTGACCTAATTGCCGAAAACTACGAAGATGATGATGATGATGATCGATGATGATGAAGGATGATCGACGTTTGACTGACGAAAACCACAGAGAACTACGAACGATTTTGCGATCTCTGATAAAGATGATATCAATGGATTTCAAATTTCTCGTGAAGAAGAAGAAGAATACGAATTTTCCAATCCAAATATGAGTTTGCGAATTTAAAATTATATATATATATATATATATATATATATATATATATATATATATATATATATATATGACCAAATTTGCGCGAAGTGGTATTTTTGGAACTATAAAAATGGCAAATTTTGTAAATACAGAGCATCTAAAGAGAATCTTGGAATATTTAATGTGCAAATACTTAATTCTGGGTATTTCATAAAACTCATCCCGCAGGTGGGCATTTCATAAAAGCCCACCCCAAAATTGGGTTTCTCAGCAATTTCCAGTATTATTTAACTTGTGATGTAATATTAATGTAACACT
>JANAVB010016800.1:4357452-4373037 GCA_029216955.1 Iris pallida | reverse complement strand
GATACGCACCATTGAGTATACCGCTCATGATGAAGGGTCCCTCCATTTGGGTTCAAACTTCCTGATATTTTGGAGTCATCACCATCGGTCTCCTGACTGCCAGAACCAGGTCTTCCACTTGGAAAGTCCTCTGTCAGACTCTTTTGTTGAAAGTCTGTGATATACGGGCTTGATAAAGTTCGATGCTCTGTTGAGCCAAGAGGCATTTTTCGTCCAGCGCCTCCAACTCTTGCAGACGATGACGTTGATTGTCTTCTTCCATCAATTGGTTTGTGATCGCCACCCGTAGAGAGGGTATTTGGATCTCCAGCGGTAGCATTGCTTTGCTCTCGTAAACCAAGAAGAATAGTGTATTGCCCGTCGGGGTCCGTACCATTGTGCGATAGGCCCAAAGGCATTCGCCGAGCTTCTCGTTTCAGTCACACTTGTTGGATGACATGACCTTTTGAGTAGCTTGACGATGGTCTTATTAAAAGCTTCAGCCAATCCGTTTGCTACCGGATTGTAAGCGGTTGAAGCCACGTTCTGAATACGGTTCTTATCGTAGAACCTATTGAATGCATGGCTGATGAATTATGGGCAATTATCGTGGATAATCCTTCGAGGTAACCCAAAATGGTAGATAGAGTGATGCTTGATGAAGCTGATCACTTTTGAGCTTTTTACCTCTGTGACAGGTATGCTTTCGCCCATTTAGAGAAATAGTCGGTAATTGTAAGGATAAAGTGGTATCCCCTTGATGAAGGAGGAGTGATAGGCCCCACTATATCCATGCCCCAGTCTTCAAATGGCCAAGAGGCAACCGTCGGGTATAGAGGCTCTGACGACCTGTAGATGAAGTCGGCGTGCAGCTGAAAAGCATAACACTTCGTTGCATACTTGATAGCGTCGGCCATCATGGTGGGCCAGTAATAGCCCATATATCGGAGTCAATTCTGTAGCTTAGGACCTGTTTGATGAGCTTCGCACGTTCCGTCATGAGCTTCTCGAAGAGCTTCGACGGCTTCTTTGTTAGATAGATATCGGAGGAGAAGTCTATCGTAGGAGCACCGGTATAGCATTTTGAAGGCTTGTAACGTAATAGAACCGGAGGGAGCACCTTCTGACTGAGACTGCCTCCTTCGGGTCTTCTGGGAGGATTCCATAGACAGCAAAGTCGATGAATGGGAACCTCCAGCCTCTGACATTGATGCCAGGGTCTGCGGCCATGGCATGAGTTGTCCACATGCACAGATTATTTCTGGGGCAAGCCAAGTCCCGATCCATCACCGTAACAAAGTGTCGAGTCCCAACGGGTGCAGCCAATGAGGCTACGAGGCCGACCAGAGCATCAGCTTCAAAGTTTTGCAGCCGAGGCACATGCTCTATAAAGAATTCTGCGAAGGTTGAGATGATGTCCAACATTGCTTTGTGATAGTGGATGAGGTCTTCATGGCGGACCTCATATTGTCCCCGGACTTGATTGACGACGAGCTTTGAGTCACCGTAAGATTCAAGGTAGTCAACCCCCAGCTGTCTTGCTAACTTAAACCCCATGATGAGGGCATTGTACTCCGCAACATTGTTGGAGCATGGCTCTGAAAGAAAATAGGCGTGCTGGATGACCAATTTGTCAGGAGAGATTAAGACCACCCCTACTCCTACGATAATTTGGCCTTTGGGGCCTGTTCTGGAAGCATCGTCGAAGAACATCCACCAGACTAGGCTTTCTTCGGTAATGTTTGCTTCTTGCACCTCATCGGAATACCTTCGTAGAGCCTGGATGATTTCGGGGATTGGGTGCGTGGCTAGGAAGTTGGCCAATGCTTGGCCCTTGACAGCCTTTTGTGGTACTATTGTTAGTCCCGGGGCTTGATCAAAGATGGTAAAATAGATGCAACAAAGATCTACGAAGATACAAAAACCAAATAACCTGATTACAATATAGAGGAGGGAAATAGAGAAGAGAAGATCTTTCGTTCTTCCTTTTTGGCAACTGGAGTGTCAAAACACCGTTGCTCAAAGCAAGATTCGCCCCACACGATCTGCTTCCAGGAACAAGCAAGTTGAAGAACTTATGGAACGCTCGAAGTCACCTCTGTTCTGACTCCTCGGATGGACTTGCAATGGCGGCAGCAGCACTCTCTCTCTTTCTCCTTTTCTGACTTCTATTTTTCGTAGTGCCTACAAAGGAGGCCAGAAGAGAGTATTTATAGAGAGAGGGTAGAAACCCTAGCCGCCTCTTCAGTTATGGAAAGATGGAATCAAATCCAAAAAGATAGCAACGAGATTAATTCAAATCCCACAAAGATCGCAACAAAATCAATTCAAATCCCACAAAGATAGGATCTGAATTAATCGCATTTAATCAGTCTTTCCATAACTGACTTGTAGTCTGTACAGTCAGCAGAACCCTCCATGCGGCAGCAGCAGCCTGGCCGCATAAGCCGTATGGACCGCATGAGCCGTATAGACTACATGAGCCGCATGGACCGCATGGACCGCATGAGCCGCATGGACCGCATGAGCCGCATGGACTGCATGGACCGCATGGGCCGCATGGGCCGCATGAGCCGCATGAGGCCGCATATGAGCCGCATGCCGCATAAGATCGCATGGCCACATATGAGCCGCATGACTGCTGACGTGCTAAGTGCAAAGTGCGCCAACAAAATGCCACATTACGCCTCATGAGCCCATGAGCCCGAGCCCAAGCCCGAGTCCGAGTCCGAGTCCGAGTCGCTAAGCCCCTTTGGGGCTTAGCTCCAATGGAATTAATCCAAGAGAATGACAAAAGCATTAATGCTTAATCCTTGGAGCCTTATTCTTACCTCCTAGTAAAATCACCCACATGGTTCCCTCCTTAGGGTCACCACCCCATGTGCATCTCTCAACAATACAACCAAGTATATATGTTGAGATAACTCATGGTGCATTTTGGATGTGGGACTAAAATTTTACAAGGCATGTTGAGAGCAAGCTCTCTCCACGTAAAGAAAGCACCAACACTAATACCATGTCATATGGTGTCAATAATATCGCCCATATAGCCAACCGAGAGTTTAGTGCTCCCTATTTTGTCATGAGAATTCTGAGTGGATTGACTCGGGATATGACATGGATTGTTTGTCCTAAGACATAGTGGCGAGTCTTCTGGATGGCAAACACCAAGGCTATACACTCTTTTCTATGAGATTGTACCGGTGTTCGGCCCCAACCATCATCCTACTGAGGTAGTAGATGGCCTTCTCATGGCCTGCTTTTGTTCTGGGCCAACAAAGCACCAAAGGAATGGTCCATTGCACGGACATAAAGCAAGAATGGTTTTCCTACGACGGGTGCCACCAGGACTGGGGGACTTGTCAGATAAGCTTTGATGTCGTCGAAAGCTTTCTGACATTCCTCTGTCCAGACGTAAGAAACTCTCTTCTTCATAAGCTTGGTGAAGGGTTGACATTTTCCAGAAAGGTTCGCGATAAACCTCCGGATGTAGGCGAGTCATCCTTGTAGGCCTCGAAGTTCTCTGATGTTCTTCGGAGGGTCCATGTCAAGGATGGCTTTAGTCTTCTCGGGGTCGACATGAATGCCTTTCACAATGATGATGAAGCCCAAGAACTTTCTATTAGAAACCCCAAGGAAGGATTTAGCAAGGTTAATTTTAAGCTGATGCGCCCGCATGAGATCGAAGACTGGCTTCAGGTCTCGTAGGTGATCGCCACGAAGACGGCTCTTGACGGCAATGTCATCAACAAAGCACTCGACTGTCTTGCGAAGGTATCGACGGAAGATGGTTCTCATAGCTCGCTGGTATATGGCACAAGCATTCTTCAAGCCAAAGGGCATTACTGTGTAGCAGTAAACCCCCTTTGGAGTTTTAAACGACGTGTGCTTCTCGTCGTTTGGGAACATTTTGATCTGATTGTAGCCTGAGTAGCCGTCCAAAGGACATACGCTCGAAGCCACATGTGTTATCGATCATTACGTCGGTGATCGAGAGTGAGAACTCATTCCTTTGGAATACAGAGTTGAGGTGCCAGAAATAGATGCAGTATCAGATCTTTCCGTTCTTCTTGGTGACGGTGACGATGTTGGCTACCAGTCGGGGTATTGTTCTTCACGAATGAACCCGCTGTCTAAGAGCTTGTCGATCTCTTTGTCAATGGCGTCCATGTTTTAGGATGGAAGCGCCGCTGTTGCTGCTTAACGAGCTTAGCGTCAGATAAGATGTTAAGCTTGTGCATTACGACTTGTGGGTCGAGTCCCGATATATCTTCGTAGCTCCAGGCGAAGACGTCGATATATTCTTTGACCAGGTGGATCAAGGATTCTCGGTCCTCCAACACCAAGATCTTGCTGATGAAGATGGGTTTGGATGAAGATCCATCCCCAATGTCGATCTACTCGACTTCATCTTCGGTAGGGGGTTCTCGTAATTCAAAATGTGACTCCCATTGCGTGTCTAGGCATTGAGCCCAAGGTTCTTCTTCGAAGAACTATCCTGTTTGATCGTCGTCTTTATCTCTAAAGGATGTACGGATGTCATGTTGGCTGACAGCACCTTCCTGAACACTAAGCCGACGCTGGTGTCGGAGTCCCAAGTTGAAGTTTCAGAGGAGTGAGAATGGATGACATCCTTTGCTTCTGATTTTTCTGGATTGTTAGAGGCGTGATATAGCCTACCCCCCATCGGGTACGGTGATAGTAGTCTTGCGGCTTCCTTTTTGGCACTGGAAGTCGTAGGGGAAGACGTCGACCTTTGTAGTTCAGACCTTAGCCGCTCTTCAAGTTGTAACCCATCTTTTAGATGAGATACTTGGCTCGATCGTTGTACTGGTAGATTGCATTCTGTCGGTATGGGTTCTGGCTCCATCGTTGGGAGGTCTTGGTGACGCTCGACTTTGCCAAGATAATGGGCTTCTCGTCCTTGTTCCGAGCGGGACTATGTAACAGACTCCTTAGTACAGGATGACTCATTTATATGACTCACAGTCATTATTTGTTTTTGCAACGAAGCATTATCTAGAGTGTACATGGTATTCCAATATGGAACTAGAATAATTGAAAGACACTCTCTTATTGATAAAATACGAGATCTTATCCCGAGGGATTACATCATCGAGGGATGGAACATCGACATTAGCCGATATGTACTCTCTAAGTTCTTCATCGTGAGAACTGGAGCCTTGGGAGGTTCAGAAGAGTTTTTCGGGAGCTTGCCCCATGCTGGCTCCTAGGACTGTGCTGAGAAAACACCGAGTCTTCTCTTGTTGACTGACGGGTGCCGACAACTAGGAGGTCTGCCTTTTAGCCGCACTTTGAGGGGAGCCTCAATTGGTTACCGGGAGCTGATATTGGAAGGAGCTGACGCTCGCGGTGCAGTGTGGTGCTCCGTCCCTTAAGGTACCCATTGTGGGGGTATACTTGATTCTCCGTTGGCCCCTGGATCAGGGCTGGTGGAGACAGGTGCCCTTGCCAGAGTGGTTCGAATGTTGAATACCGCCTGGGTCAGGATCTGCATGGAGGCAGAGAGGATTTTGAGACTCCCCTCAGGTGTCTATGTGCTGCACCATGTCTAGCGCTGGAGCGTCTGATTCTCCTTCTTCACAACCCCCTGCCATATAAGTTATCATGACATGGGTAAAAGTGGATGGATCGGTCGAGGCTTCGCTTTCGACCTCGCTTTCTTATAGTGGGGCTTCTTCTTCTATGGCCTCGTGTTGGCTACCTCCAGCTACGTCAGGGTCGGTTTGTCGAAGCGCTTCTTCGTCTTCAAGGGGAGGGTTGTCAAAGGCTTGACTACCCCTGGCTGTTGCTTCTACCAGGGCCTTGCTCCTTGCTCGGATGCATTCGTACACCCCTGGGATGGGACCACTGTTTTGCTCTTCCTCAGCTGACTGTTAGATGCAGAGGCTGAGGAGTTGGTAGTTGTCTTTCTCACGATGAGTAGGAATTGGAGGCAACATGACAGAAAGCGATCTTGGGCTCCATTTCGTCTTCAATTAGCACTTTCTTTTTGAGGCAACGTCGGATAGGTGCCGTAGATTATAGTAGTTGAAACATGGATTGCCTCTGTGGTAAAGCCGTTGTTTTGCAACAACAGCAGTTGATGGTAACCATAGTACAGGTATGTGCTGCGAGGGACACATTGTGGTTATTGGTCAGCTCTCCTGATCTGCGTTTGTGACTGATCACATTATACAAATCATGATGGAAGAGTTTTCCTTTAACACCCCCATCAGGCACATGGCAAAGCAAAGCACCGGGGTGGTCATATGAATGTTGTACCCCCTGATCTGGTTTACGCGCATGAGATACGCCCAGATCATTGGTAGAGGAACAGCATTTATGACAACTTGAGTCCACTTCATGCGCATCACCCAAGTGGGCGCATGGATGCAATATTGTAGTTGCCCAGCCAGACTTGGTTCGAAACATAGTAGATACGCCCAAGTGAGACAGGGACTTTAAGAGTTGACCCGTTTCTGGCACAGATGCGTCCGAGTCGACTCTGTACAGCTTACCATCAATAGAGGGCATGATTTTGAACGCATGCTTCTGGTTTGCTGTTGGCGTAGCACATTCGTGGCACATGGCCTGTGCTGCCTTAGATTTCTTGTACTAGCCCACAAAGACGTATACTTAGAATCCAATTATGCCTCGCCATGACAGCGAATGAGTCTGTTGAAGACAGACGTTCTCTCCTGTGCACCAGAGCTCATGTGTTGGAGATTGGTTGCACCTCTACTCCGTTGGCGCATCTTCTTCGGCTGGGAAGAAGACGGTTGGAGAATGCATTCAACACTGTGTTTCCCAGACAGATATACTGTAAAACCCCTAAATTTTTATATTTTTTTATAAATATGTTATTAATTTTGGTACTTCGTATTTGTACGTTGCGTACGAGTTTACGTTTCGTAAATTTCTCGTTGAGTGCGAATAAGTACGAAGTACATATTTTATAAAATGTTTTAATTATATAGATGTAGAAAATTTCAAAATAATAGACGATAAATATTTTATATTACGTGAAGTTGTAAATGCATTGTGCCGAGAATTGTCAAACTTTATTTTTATATTAAAAAAAGGTCATTTTATTTTATGGTACTAGTATAACTAGTAATTTAGAAAAACTGTATTTTAGTATTAGTATTTTTGCATGCGAGTGTATATATATTTGTATTTTTAAAATTAATTATTATCATATATTATCTCGAAAAAGGTATATTAAATATGGGTTGATTTAATATGTAATTAATTATGGTGATTTAAGTTGAAAAAAATTATTAAGTTATTTAAATACAGTTTAAATTAGAGGTAGAATCTATCTACATTGGATTATATTTGATTGAGTTACTTTTATATCAATTTGAATTAAATAGTGAAAAATCTAAGGGGAATTAAAACTCTTCTTAGTCCTTATCTAAATAAGACTTTTGTAAATCCCTTGATTTTTTAAAATAAATATTTGTGGAATTTTGGGATTTTTAAATAACTTTTTATTGACTTATTATATAATTTATATTATTTTACATATATTTATATAGTGCTCATTAGTGAATTTAGTATAAAATATAT
The DNA here is from genome assembly GCA_029216955.1 of Iris pallida. NCBI lineage: Eukaryota > Viridiplantae > Streptophyta > Magnoliopsida > Asparagales > Iridaceae > Iris > Iris pallida. The sequence continues at coordinate 4,365,483 of JANAVB010016800.1, read as the reverse complement.
AAAGCTATTTTCTAGTATATTAAGAATCTGAACTATATTATAAAAAAATTCAAACTTTTAAGATTTATTTTATAACTTTTATTACTTTTTACACGTTACTTGTATTGTACACTATTACACAATATAGAATAAATATCAATTTAGTATTAAATATTTCAGCTTGTATAAATGAGATTAGATAAAGGTTGATTAAATAGATATAAACTCTATTATTATCTATAGTAATTTTAAATAACGTTTATAGATAATTTAGATAAATATGAACTATATTTAAGTTAATCATAATCCTAAGTCTAATAGGAAAGCTCCATATCTATATCCTATCCTAACAAGGCAAACTCCAATTATTTAAATCAAATCCTATCTAATTTAGGAGATAAATCTGAAATAAATAACTATATAAACCCAATACATCCCCCTTCTATCAGCCATAATTCGAAATTATTTTTACTCCAATAGAAACTCTAAAATTCGTCATTAGAATTCAACCCCGTTTTTAGTAGCAAAAGCAACTTGCAACGATGATATCTCCTAACTCCGAACTCCGTTTTGCCTCCAATTATTTTAGAAGAAGCATATCGAGTTAAGCTTTCCAAAAACATATTTTAATAGACAAAATTCATTCTATAGATTTCTACAAAATTGTTTGAGTATCTAGTGTCCCAAAAATAAACGGGTTTCAGTATTTTTGCGATTTTGGGAGACTCCGGAAACGAAAATGCGATCCGTTTACTTTTTCGGAGAGCTAATACAAAACCTGCCATATCCTAACTTTAGAATTTATTAAATAAATTAAATAGGTGCAATATTATTTATAATTAGATAATAGACTATTTTCAGCATCCGAAGTTGTACCTATACCTTCCTCTTGTGTGCTGCTGTTGATTCGTCGTCAGGACATCATCTTACCTCACTCGGACATCAGGCAAGACACCTTGCCCTTACTGTTTAATTTCTTGCTCAATCATGCATATTTTTTCTTTATGTTGTTCTTTCAAAATTATATATGCAAATTATTATATTTTATGCAATTGGCTTAGAGTTAAGGGACCATCGTATGTTTAGTGCATCTAATAAACTGTCACGATGTACCACGGATTGTGTGTGAGTTGTGAGTCGCATGTAGATGCGGACTTATGTGCTGACTGATCATTGGTGCGTACAGGCCGTACGTTAAGATATAACTGCTAATAGATATGTGTAGAAGACTTGGCAGTTATTAAGGATTAAACAGTATCGTGGAGTCGACACATGTATAGTATCATTTGGGGGGAGGGGACAGTTATTCGTAGGGGCTACATTTTATTTTTACACACATTTTGGGTCGAGGGTGACTCTTATGAGCACTACCTTCTGTCCAGGGCCGATAGTGACTCGGATGAGCGCTACTTACTGCCACTCTTTATTTACTCTGCTGAGCCTACAGCCCCTGCGTAGAACGTTGTCCTCAAAGTGCATATCACATAGAATGGTTAGAAACTTTTACTCATGCATACTTTCTGTTGAGCTTTATTATTCAGTTTATCGGCATGATATTATGTGTCTTGTTGCGTCCCTCTGAGGACCTGGTTTTTCCCCAGGTGTGTGTTCATGTTTTCTGCAGGTGTTCTAGCCAAGGCCGTGATCTTCCCCATTTCTCGAAGATGATTGCTCTTGGTTTGTTTTATCATTTTGTCGTTCACTTTCTTGTACATTTATATCATTGAGATAGTTGGTAGTGGACTTTGTCTCCGTCCAACGATTGTACCATAACTATTCAAGTTGATCCTACCTTTATTTTATTTATTTTTGTGGATGAGAGTTAGCATGTCTTGGTTCTCTATATTTTACAGCTTATGTATATATACGAGTCGTATATTTACTCGTATGTATACAGCTGGCATGATACGTATCTAGTCTCAAGTATTGGGACTGGGGCGTTACATGTGCGGCACCAGTAGGCACATCCTTGTTACTGAGAGCATCAGCAGAAAGGGCCAGCTGCGGTGGCGCATCCCCTTCAATGATGGTGTCAGGCGCATTGGCCTTGCGCACCCAGACTTGACGATCTTCTTCGGCTTTGGCGGCCGCTTCGAAGGACTCGCGCTGCCTTCAGAGATGAACTGCTCATACGCCTGATGATTGAGGCATACCACAAGTATTTTGTGGGAGGAGCCGAGTTTGATGTCGTCAGATTGTGACACAAATTTCTCGTTGGAGGAAAAAGAGGTCCCCAGCAGAATCGCCAGCTTGTTTGCCATTAATACTTTGGGATTGATGTTTTTAATTACAAACAGAACAGAGTACAATATAGGACTTAGATGTAGTCCTAGGAGTACACTTTTGTTTTTATCTGGGTACTGTGCCGATGGAGCGAGTGGTAATACGTTGACTACGTTGATGATCTGACGACGATCTTGAACTCTATGAAGGTTTAGGTTGCTCTGGATGTTGGAGCGTTGCGAGGAGAAGTGGACGTTAAGTGTCTCTTCTGGCCTCTATATGTAGATATAATAGTCTGTCTGTGTATATCTCCTCTCTGTCTGTGTGTGTTCGACATGAAAGAGTGATCCTTCTATTTATATGGCAGGCTGGCTACTCATGCGCGCACATGTCAGATGCGCCTGGACGTGGGAATGCTACGTGGCTGATGCTGGCAGGGCGCATGGACGATGCGGCCTGAGTTGTAGTAGAATCTGTTCGAACTACTTCGTTCGGCTGCAGAGGAGCTGACACGTAGCAGTTGCTGAGATTTGGTTGTTGCTGAGATCTTGGATGATTTGCACCCATTCTTTGAATAGAACTGAGTCAAAGGACGCGTGGCTTATGCCTGTGGATCAAAGATCTCAGTTTTGGAGTTGAGTGATCTTCGGAGTGCGCCTAGGATCAGGCGCATAGAGACGACTTAGTCCTATAATTTTTAGATATCATAGACAAGTCTGGGCGAATGGCTTTTGAGGCGCATGCAGAGCTTCGTATCAGGGTGCGCCTAGGATCAGGCGCAGGGGAGGCGACTTGGTCTCATGACTTTTTAGGAGTTATGAGCAAGTCCAGGGCATGGCTTTTGAGGCACATACAGAGCTTAGTCTTCTGTTGCTTGAGATCATAAGTGAGCTGGGGGGGCGTATGACCACTAGGGTGTACGTCGTCTTCTGGGTCCATGGCCACGAGGCACACACGAATGATCGATCGGCCACGTGGCAGTTGTTGCCGACCTAAGGTGTAATGATGGTGCTGACATCAGCGGCTCTTTATTTTCTGCAAAGGGCTGTTGATTGGACGATCTTGGAATGTGTTGCCGCCTTTGTCATTCAAAATTAAATGCTTGATGGTGATCAGTTTGAAGAGGGTGCATCGATTAGTGCCCTTTTGGGCGCATGGGCCTCTGGCCCTTTTGGGTACATCCCTGAGGAGCGCATGATGTTGATGGCACATCAGCTAGGTGTCGTATCCTCTTTGGCCCCTCCGTTGAGTTTTTTGAGACAATACGAGGAGACGGATTCATTTACTATTAATGCAAATTCATTACATAGAATTTGGAAAGTTGGCCATTTGGCACTCGGGTGTAGGCTGTCCGTGCTTATAAATAGCTGCATGAAGGGTTTACTTCCATTCTTCATTTCGACATAAATATGAACTTGGCCAGAGCTCCGCCTTAGCGAACTGCCAAACTCAGTTTTTGTAGACTTCTTGATGATGAGCTCTTCCCGAGGGTGAAGATGTGCTGCCCCAGTCTTTCCATCACTCTGATCTTCCATGATAGTGTCTGTTGCATTCAAATATCAGGATTGTCGAGTCCCGACACAGCCCGATGGTGCCTGTTGCATCCAAAGATCGGGGCGGCCCGCTCCGTCTTTCGTTATGCTTGAAGCTCCACGGGCTGCCGAGTGTGCCTGTTGCTTCCGAAGACCGGGGCGTCGTGCCACGATCTTTGTCGTGCTAGGAGAGCTCCTCCTCCTGCTAGACAAGGGTTGATTGGCTCTGATGCGCTGTGCCATAATGACGAGACGATGTGCCTAGATGAGATATCATAGGGATGAGCCTGACGGATGATGCACCTGGCATGGGGCGCATGGCAGTTGCTGTGTTTGGCTGTAGCTTTTGGATCTTTTTTTTTTGTAGAAGTTCTCCTTTGTAAAGCCTTTTTTTAGACATTTAATAGACTTTTATATAAAATAAAAGTCTTCTTTTAATGTCTATACTTTTGCTGTCCTTTGCTGTGTCCAGTACTTTGTTTGAACTCCCTGGCGCATGTTTGAGTCTAGCCACATAGTGTTAAGCGTATAGGAATTTTGGCCTATAGATGCGCCTAAAATTCTATGCTTCTACAACAATGTGGACACAAGTTCATCAAGACATAGATCCTTGAAATTAGGATCAAATTCAAAAATATTGTAAAGTTAATGGGATGTCCTGGAACGACACTTCGTGAGCGAAAATTAGAGTACCACTCGTTAGAGGCTTCTAACGATACGAAAATATGCTCATTATAAATGTTGGCATTGGGAGGAAGAGGATTGAACAATGGGTGAATGGGATTTGGAGGAGGAGAAGGAGGGTTTGATGATGAAGCTCCTTCAGTCCTAATCCTCTTCCCTCTATTAAAAAGTCTAGGAGCCATTGATAATATTAAAAAAATAAAGAACAACAATGGAATTGGAGATGAGAACTAGAGTTATAACTCAAAAATAATGAAGGAGAATGGAAGATAAGCACTCAAAACTTTGAAATCTTGAGTTTGAAAAGTGAAGAGCACCAACGAAGAGATTTCTAGGGTTAGGGTTTGGAGAAAAAACTTTGGAGAGAGGTTGAAGATGATGGCAATGAAAAAGAAGGTAAATTCGTGGGTTTAAGGAGTAGAGCGGTTGTACATGTTAAATCGTAGCCCTTAGAGCAAATAGAATGGATGGCCAGGAGTGGCTGAGAGTTCTGGTATGCACTACACAGAGTTAGGCCCGAGTTCTGCCATAGGCAGAGTTCAGTCCGAGCTCTATTAGGGTGGGTCCAGAACTCCAACAACAAACAAAATGTTAATAGAAGAGATAAAAGATGGTCTTGAATTAACAATAATAAATTATATAAGCCAGAAAATAAATTAAACCTTGCGACAAACTTTGTTAATCAATGATCAGTATAGGTGAATCACCTCAGGTTAGCTGTAGGGGCCGAATCCCAACTAGTGGTAGTCCAAAGACTAGTACACCGTGTCGCTTAGGCTTTACGCCTTGTTGTCAGAAGGGCCCTTTCGGCTTGTACCCAAAACAGTTTCACTATGTACGATTATGTTTTAACAATTATTTGTGCAGGTATAATTCATTATATGACTTTTTCATCCAAAATTCCTAATTCTTGACGAAAAAGTTAAAACGCTCTTCGGCAAGTGGTTTTCTGAAAAAGTCTGCTAGCTGATGATTAGTGTCAATAAACTCTAGATTAATAGTGCCATTCAGTTGATGATCACGTAGAAAATGGTGTCTAATTTCTATGTGCTTAGTGCATGAGTAACATACTGGGTTCTTAGCCAGGTTAATCGCACTAGTGTTATCACAGAATATAGGTATGTGCTTAAAAAGTAAATTATAGTCCTCAAGTGTTTGCTTCATCCACAAAATCTGAACATAACAATGTCCTGCAGCTATGTGTTCAGCTTCTGTTGTAGAGTGCTACAGAATTTTATTTCTTGCTAAACCAAGAGACTAAAGCCTTGCCTAATAAATGACACGTGCCGCTAGTACTCTTACCGCTAGTACTCTTACGGTCAACTTTGCATCCAGCAAAATCGGTATTGGAATATTTGATCAAGTCAAAGGATGTGGTTTTGGGATACCACAAGCCCACCATAACAGTCCCTTTAAGGTTTCAAATACGTTTAACTGCGGTCATATTTGATTCCTTAGGGTTGGCTTGATAGCGAACACACAGGCAAACACTAAACATGATATCGAAATGACTAGCAGTTAAATAAAGTAGACTACCAATCATACCTCGATATTTACGTTGATCAACTGGTTTTCGCTTTCATCAGGTTCTAGTTTTGTTGTAGTAGCCATCGAAGTACTGATTGGTTTGATGTTGTCAAGATCAAACTTCTTCAGCATATCCTTTGTATACTTTGATTGGGTGTTGAAGACTCCTTGTGAGTATTGTTTGACTTACAGTCCAAGGAAGTAGTTTAGCTCCTCCATCATGCTCATCTCGAACTCATTGTGCATACATTTAGAAAATTCTTGGCACATAACCTCATTAGTAGACCCAAATATGATGACATCCACATAAATTTACACTAAAAGAATGGTGTCATCAATAAATTTTATAAACAGTGTCGTGTCAATTTCTTTTGAAAAATCTTTGTCAAGTAAGAAAGTGCTAAGGCATTCATACCAAGCTCGAGGGCTTGTTTGGGGCCATAGAGAGCTTTCTTAAGTTTGAAAACATGCTCGAGAAATTTGTGATTTTCAAAACCAGGTGGTTGCTTTACAAATACTTCTTGTTTGATAAAATCGTTAAGAAAATCACTTTTGACATCCATTTGAAAAAGTTTGAAATTTTAGAAATTTACAAATGCACAAAGCATACGGATTGATTCAAGTCGTACAACAGGAGCATATGTCTCATCGTAGTCGACATCTTCCTCTTGGTTGCATCCTTGAGCTACGAGACGGGCTTTGTTACGTGTGACTAAGCCGTCCTCATTGACTTTGTTACGAAAAAACCAATTTAGTACTAATGATCGAATGATTAGCAAGTTTAGGAATAATTTTCCAAACTTGATTTCTTTCAAATTAGTTGAGTTCTTCTTACATTGCAGATATCCAAAATTCATCAGAGAAGGCTTCTAAAATGTTTTTGGGTTCTATTTGAGAAATAAATGCAGTGCTAGCTATAGAGTCTCTAATTGGATCGAATGCTTACTCCTTTTGATACTTCACCTATTACCAAGTTTTTTGTACGGTGGTGTGAAATAAAACTTCTTTGGTAAGCTTTCCAGAGAACTGGTTCCAGGTGTTGTATCTACGGGAGTAGAAGTTGATGGTTTGCGATATATGTTATCTTCGTCATCGGAAATAGCAGCGTATCCTTTTTTTAAGGTAATGTCAGGTAGTCCTCTCACTAGCTTCTTGGTTAACAGTCTTGATATGGTATCCATATTTGCATGTCCAAGATGCATATACCATAGTAGCCTTTCATCTTTGTGAGCGTAGAGGCATCTTCCTGCATTGTTAGTATCTCTAGAAAGATAGAATATATATATATATATATATTAATATATATATATATATATATATATAATCTTCTCTTATCCCTTCAAACGCAATGTCTCCAGATGATCTATCATATATGGAGCATTTAGTTTTCCCAAAGTTAATATCATATCCATGATCAGCAAGATGGCTAATGTTGAGCAAGTTATGCTTTAACTCAGTCACTAAACATACATCCTTAATGATGAGAGAAGGAGAATTGCCAATAGTACCGTAACCTATGATTAACCTTTCAAATTATTGCCGAAGGATACATATCCTTCCCTCTTCATCGATAGTGTTGCGAAAAGATTTGTATTTCTAGTCATGTGTCGCGAGCACCCACTATCGAGAATCAACTTACTTCTAGGGGATGAAGGAAGGTCCACCTATACCATGAGTAGATGTGACCTTTGGTACCCAAATTTTTGAGGGTCCTGAAAGGTTAGTCTTCGGTACCCTTGCATATAGTTTAAATCAACTAGTCTTCTAATTCTACACTGTGGTGAAGTGTGTCCATGTTTACCACAGTAGTGACATGTATCATGTATATTCGTGTTAGGTGCAGGACAGTAGTGATGTCTATGTGTTTGTCGTGCTGCATGAGAATGTTGTTCATAAAAGCATGTCTATGTGAGCCATGTTTATGTATAGATATTTGTCGTGCTACATGAGAATGTGTGTTCATAAAAGCATGTAGTGTGTGCCATGTTTATGTGTAGGTATTTGTCGTGTTGCATGTGAATATGTGTACATAAAGGCATGATTCACTACTAAAATATAGCAATTTGGCGACGGACAATTAGCGACA